>JAMALC010000093.1:0-69477 GCA_023628275.1 Rhodotorula sp. M30-05A-2 | reverse complement strand
GGAGAGCAAGGACATTCTCGCCTCGATCGGAAAGGACCTCGCCTTCTTCTCGGTCCCGGTCGAACTCGGAGTGCGTCTCCTCCCTCCTTCCTCTTGTCCTTTTTGCCGTCCCTGGAACCCGTGAATTGACTCGCTCGCCCCGCCTCCGCCACAGCCCAACGGCGTCGAGAAGCTCCACCCGCTCGGCAACCTCTCGGCGTACGAGAAGGAGCTCCTATCGGCCTGCCTCGCCGAGCTGCCCGGATCGATCACCAAGGGTGTCCAGTTCATCCAGCAGCCCAAGCTTTGACTCCCTGCTGGCAACTCCTCCTCCTCCTCCCAGCAGGAGCAGAAGAAGCCCGCGGCCAAGATGTGATTTTAGAAGTCGAGAGACTCCTTGCCTTTCTCCACCTCTTTCTTTCTCACCACTGCCTCCAACGCAGACCCCTTTGTTCGATTCTCAATGAGCAGTTCCCCTCAGTCCAGTCCTCATCTTTGCTGCAGTACAAAAAATGGACGATTCACCAGTTCTCGAATGGACCCGGCGAATGTCCCGACGCGCATTTCCTGAACTCTCTTGCGACTCGCTTCGAGTCCAGCAGTCTCGCATTCGGTAGAAAGCCACTCTTCGAAGGTCGCCACCCTCAGAAAAGTCGCCGGAGAGAAGCCATTCGATTCTCGCCGAGTCCGAAAGTATGCTCAGGTGCAGAGTGCGTGCGTGTGGACAAACAAGAAGTTGGCCGCCAGGCAAACACTCGAGGACGGCAGAGACAACGAAACAGAGCTCTCGGCCTTCTACTACAACATGGAGAGTACGATTGCGTGGTGCGTGGTGCGGTGTGCTTAATGCGGCGTGCTAGAACGGACGTAGGAGCGAGACATACTGTGACACAAAGGTTGTATGGGGACGGAGAATACGCAAGAGAGTCGAGAGGGCAGGCGTTCTCATGTCTTCAGGGTGATGAAGAAGTAGAAGAAGCGAGGGACAGCTCCGAAAGGCCGTTGGCGAGCTCCGTTGCGTCGTCGTCGTTGTCTCCTCCTCGAACCGACGCGGGCTCGTTCATGGCGGACGACGATGACTCGACCGCCGCCTCCTCGTTGCTCAATGACCGGCGAGGCGACCCAGGTCGGCTCGAACGCACAGACCGAGTCGGCGAATCCGAGCCGAGGACGGGCGAGGCCGGACGTCGTCGCGGCGATGACGGCGCATCGGTCAGACCGAGCGCGTTCGGTAGAGCAGGGGAGCCTTTCGCAGGAGTCGGAGGCTGGGTCGTCAAGAGGGGGATTGAGCGAACGGAGTGAGCGGGAAGATCCTCCGCCATCGCCGTCAACGCCGATGCGCGCGAAGAGGTGAGATCGGAGGCAGTGTCATCGGACCCTGTTCCGTTGGCGTGCGGCGTCGGCCCCAAGAAGGCCACCTCGCGCTCCTCGTCGGCAGCAGTCGCTGCTGCTTCACGGCCCGAGTCGGCTTTTGCTCGCCCTTTGCCTGCTTGGCCGCCCGCCGCCGCGTCCTCCTCCTCCGCCTGGGCTTCCTCGTCATCTTGCAGCTGCTGGTCATACATCTCCTCTTCCAACTCGGCCTCTTCGACATCCTCCGCTCGCGGCAACGTGACCTCGATCGCGCCAAAGAGTAGAGTCTCTCGCCCGTCCGGTCCCATCCGGACATGCGGAGCGCTCCGACCTCGAATCCGGGCCGGACGATCCGATTCGGAGTCGGAGGAGAACTGGTCTCTGGCAAGCTGGGGCGGGAACGGATGTCGTCGCACGGCGGTGGAGGAAGCCGTCTCGTCTTCGAGCACGGCGCCGAGGTGTCGCGATCCGTCTTCGGCATCCTCTTCACCCATGTCCACAGCATCTTCTTCTTCTCCGCTGTACTCGTTCTCGGCAGTGCTGCTGAGACTGCGTCGACCGGTGCCCGATCTTCGAGGTCCGCCGCCTGAGCCGTGAGTCCGATTCCGATCTCGCATCGGTCCGCTGACGCCGTAGGGCTCGGAACCCCATCCTCCGGCTCCAGCGAGGTAAGCTGCACTTCCGCCCGAAGCGTGATAGTGCGCGTAAGAAGGCAGCGGCAGCATCTCGGGGAACGAGCCGAACGAGATCCGGTTCGCCATCGCGACCCTCTCGCGGTCCTCTTCGGGGAAGATGGGCTTCGGCGCGGGGGGCATAGCCGCCGCCGCTGCGAGCGCTGCCGCCGCGCCGTGGACCGGACTCGCCGCGTTCATTGGGTACCCCGTCGGCGTGACGTAGCCAGAGCCGGACGCAGTCGCAGTAGGCGCCGCTGCAGATGCCGACAACGGGTATGGTACCGCCGCAGAAGCGTACGGGTTCGTGTAGGCGTGATGCGCCGTGTGCGGGTTCCGGGGCACCGAAGTCGCGAGTCGAGGACCGACGTGCGATGTGCCTGGATAAGGACCCGCGTGACCTCCCGCCGCTGCACCGTAACGGTAGTGCGACCGACCCGCGTAGGCATGCGAGTACTGACCGGACGGGTGTCCAGCAAAGTACGCCGACTGGGAGATCATATCTGGACTGGACGGAGCTGTCAGAGAGACCGGACCGCGACCGTTCAGGGCCGCTCCGGTCGAAGCGGTCGATGCCATCGTGCTCGAGGTCGGTCCGCCGACTTCGCTGACTGACGAGGACGAAGGCTGCTGCTGCGGGTTCTGGAAGAACCGATGCAAGTCGTAGCCTCCGCTGAGAGCTGCACCGCTCGTCGTCTTGCCTGCCGCCGCCGCCGCCGCGCCAGCCGAAGTCCCATCCCAAGATTGTCGTCGCTCGCGGGACGAGGTGCTCGCACCGTCGATCGAAGCGGGAGCGAGCGGAGGCGAACCCGCGACGGTTGGAGGTGTAGACACATGCTGAATCGGCGGCCGGACGCCGTAAGAGTAGTCGCTAGCCGCCGCCGCTGCCGCCGCTGGATGTGGCGGCCTGCCGAGATGCGATTGCGAGTTGGCCGAACCGCCAGGATGGAACGGCTCCGCCAACGCTCCGCTCCTCCCGCCACCGCCACCAGCACCACTCTGTTCCACCGACTCTCCGTTTGTCGACCGACCGACACCGTCTCCGTTCGGTGCCCCGTGCGATCCACCGTTCATGGCACTCCAGAACGGGTGCTCCCTGCCAAGAACCGGAGACTGCGCGAGATGCGGCGGCTGATGGTGCAAGCCTTGCCCGTACGCGGTCGGTCCCATGCGAGGCGACGGCGCAGAGCGTCTCCTCGGCGAGCGTTGCGGATGCGCGGGCGTTCCAGGATACAGTCGGTGGTTGTAATGCTGCGCGGCGGGGTCATCGGCGGGGTGGATGAGGAGGTAGTCTTCCCGCTCTTCGCAAAGCGAGTTGATGACGGCGCCGATACCTTCCGGTGATCGTGTCGGAGTCGTGAGGATGCGGAAGGCGCGCATAAACTCGCCCCGGATCTGCACACGGCGTGAATCTTGGCCATCAGAGAAAGGACGGTGTGGGAAAAGACCAAGAACGACTCACAGTATACAGTCCATCCTTCGTCACCGTCCGAGCGACATTGTAGTCTAATTGGAAAGGGTCCTGCGCAGTCCCTCGTTGTTTAGTTCAGTCGGATGGTGGGCGAACGACGGCGCGGGGGGGAAGCTCACCTCTATGCAGAGCTTGTGCTGATCCCGCACGGTAAGCTCCGGATCGAATTCGAAATCGGTATGCCACCCCTTCTGGACCTTTGGCAGCACGCCCTTGTCACTCCGGATGCTGATGACCGAATGGGCATAGTTGAAGTCCTTGGAGAAGTATCGGAAAAAGTCGATCAAGAGTTCGCCGGACGTTTCGTGATTCGTCGTCTGGAAGAGGGAGGGCAGCGCCTCGAGGTCATCGAAGAAGGAGATGTCGTGCCCTTCGAAAATGGTCTCCTCGACGGCGGGTCCATCGGGAGTAGACAGGCGTTGCAGATTCCTGCGACGGCACCCCTCGATCAGCCTTCGTACACGTGCGACACTGAAGAGCAAGAGACTGACGGTAACAGAGGCGGCTGCTTGACGTGAACGAGAAAGTGTATCACGAGCAGGACGTATCCGTAAGAGCTCAACGTCCCTCGATACGGGTTGTTGATCTTTCTCCGCTTCGTCCAGACCTTGACTGCTCAGCACGAGACGTGTCAGTCATGCTCCTGCACAGAAGCAGCCATCAAGCGAGAGAAGGGCCGCAGACGCACGGAAGAGGACGAGAGTGCGCAACCGCGAGTCGATCATCGCGTAAGTGAGCAGTAACCGCGTGTTCTCGAGCGCTAATCGGTTCTCGAACCCGATGTCGCACGCCATCCCCATCGGCACGTCGGGAGTCGGCGGCAGCGTGAGCTTGATGATCGGTATTCGCGCGCGAGGGAGCATCTTGACGTAGTAGTTGGTTTCTGTGTCCGCACCTTGCTGTCAGCACGCGCTTGCTTCGAGCATCTGCACCGTCATCAGAAACGCTTCCGCCGAAGAGACGCACCTTGCTCTATCAAGCGTCCGAGTAACTCGACCAGTTCTGACGGATCCCGAACGGGCGCATCCTTGGCGAGGAAGCAGCACAGGTCCATATCTGCAGGATGATGCGTGGGTTCGTTTAGCGACTGTAGTGCTCCGGTACAAACCAGGTGTCGACGTACCCGAGTTCTTGAGCGCGAACCCGTTTGCCATGGATCTACACGCAGCGGGAAAACGGAATCGTCAGTCGCCGACTTGAACAGTTTCACCCACGCGGCCCTGTACCAGATTCGACGCATGTATCGGCGAGTGGAGAGAGTGGAAGGGCGTAGACTGACCCAAAGGGCAAGAGCTTTGCGCCTGGCGAGACCTGATCTGCGAGCTTCTCGAGGTACTGCCTCGCCTGGTCCTTTGCATGGTATTCGTCCGGCTGGGGCACGACTGACGGCACGAAAGTCGATTCGAGGTAGTGTGTGAGATCTGGCGCATGGGCGTACGACACGCCGTCCTTCCAGAGCGATGAAGGAGGCGGCGGAGGATGAGGAGGAGGAGCATGTTGGTGCTGCTGCTGCGAGTGCGCCTGGTGCGGGTGCTGCGGGTGCGGCTGCTGCTGCGCCTGGTGGGCACGACCGAGCTGTTCGTGTTCTGCGTGCGCCGCTGCAGACGTCGACGCTACGGGCGACGGGGACGCCGAGTCGACGTGCTGCTGCTCGTCGTCGTCCATAGCAACGCTGGTCCGGGTGGAACTGCTGCCACGAACACTCTGCCCGGATCTCCGCCGTGACCGTGACCGTGACCGCGACCGCGACGCCTCCCGAGATGCCGCCATATCGTGTGACAGCGACCAAGACGACGAGCTGCCAAAATCTGAGCGACCAATTCCCGGCGAGAGAAAGAAAACTTTCCTTGTCTGCTTAGACTCGGGTCAGTCGAGCACAAACAGCACTGCACTTGTTCATGCTTTCATGTTTGTCCCGCGCGTCCAGTCCGAATCCAACAGCTTTCGACCGATACGTCTTTTCCACCTCGGCAATGCGTTCTGCATTGCGTCGACGAGCTCTATCAGAATCAGAATCGACTATTCCTGGCATCGCCCCACACCTGGAACGGCAGCTTCCAGTACCGCTTCGCGAGGGTCACGTCGAACGGGTTGTAGTCGACTTTGGGCGAGGCGAGCCGGTCCAGGTACGACCTCGCGGGAGTCTGAGGGGCGCAGGGACGGTCGTCCGCCTCGAGACAATGTCAGCAAACACAACATAGAGAACGAAGGAAACTCTGGAGATTTGGTGGACTGACGGCGGCGAGAAAGACGGGCACGGCGCGCTTCGGGAGTCCGGTCGTGCCGTCAAAGCATTCCCGCGCCGTCCGTAGCTCGGCCTGCGCGATTCCGGCGAGTTGGGCAACAGCATCTTGCAAGCCTTCGGCTTCGGGTCCTTTCCGGAACAGGGCTTCCTCCTGCAGTTGGTGCTTCGAGGCTGTAACCAGGGTAACAGTCAGTAGTTGCCGTGTCCTGAAAGAGGCGGGGAGGGAGGAAAGACGCACCGACGTCGAGCGGTATGACGCTGGTACGTCGACCAGCATGATGCGGTATGGATCGGAGCAGGGTCGCGATCGTGAGCGCCACGGCGAGGTGACTCGCCGCATGGTCGAGGGTCAAATCGTCCGCCTCTTTGAGTGCCGTCCCTCCTCCGTTCGTCGTCACTCCATCGACGGCGCCTTCGTGCTCTCCTCCCTGATGCTGGAACGGAGTCGAATGCCGGAGACCCGCTCCTCCTCCGCCTAGTGGGGATGATGATGCAGCTGCGCCACTCGAAGAAGAAGAAGAAGCGGCGGTAGCTTGTAGCAAGAGGTACAGCAGCGACGCCTGAGTCCCGGCGCTGTAGTCGGCCAGGTCTTGCAACGTGTGGAAGGTCGGGTTGAGGAAATTGGATTCGCGGGTCGAGATCAGCCGGTTAAAGTGGTACGCCGAGAGAAAAGGTCTTTGAGGGAGAGACGAGAGCAAGGTCATGAGCGGATGAGGTGGCGGCTTGCCCTGTACGTGCACAGGCGTCAGTTCTCTCGGCATGAATCAGGAGCAGGCATGGCAAGGTCACTGGCGGTGGTACCAGTGAGAGATGGGACTGACGTCGTAGAGTCCCTTGATCGCATCCTTCCACCACTGGAACCTCATCCGCCCGACGAGCTGATTCGACACCTGATCCGGCAATCCAGCGAGCTCTGCATTCAACGCTCGCAGCGCGAGGTACGCCGGTCGCACGTCGCCCGGGTAGAAATGCGAGGCGTAGATCGCTTCGTGGTCGGTCCGGCGAACGAGATCGGTCGCATAAGCGAGGGACTTGGCGTAGGCGTCGGGTGACGTCGCTTGTGCTGCTGCTTGCCTCAGCAGGCTGGTAGAGCGCATTTCGCAGTGGCGAGAGTGTTCGGTGGGAACGTGAGGAAGATGTCAACGCCTCGATTGGCTTTTCCAGATCTCGTCGACCATGACTCTCGCTCCTTTCAACCTGCCCGCGGGTCTACTGTCCTTCTCGAAGCTTTCACAGACCCGAATGCTTTCCCCCGAGAAAGGAGAGAAGAAACACCAAGAAGGATGGGAGAGGCAGAACTGCGTATTTTTCAATTTTTGCACAGCAGAGAAACATCAAGCTGCAACAATCAACGGAAGGCGGGGACACTGGGGTACCGAGCGATTTAGAGCTTGGCGGCGTCCTTCTTGGCAATGTAGACAAGGAGGTCGACGACACGGCGCGAGTACTGCAAGTCCGGGTGAGATTCCTATCAGCGCGCCGGTTTCGCAAGAAGCAGTACCCCGAAAACAGCAAGTAAGAACGGTCTCGAGACTTACGCCGTACTCGTTGTCGTACCAGGCGACGAGCTTGACAAAGTTGTCGTTGAGCGAGATACCGGCGGCGGCGTCAAAGATGGACGACGAGGTCGAGCCGACAAAGTCGTTCGAGACGACGGCGTCCTCGGTGTACTCGAGGATGCCCTTGAGCTCACCGTCGGCGGCCTTCTTGATGGCGGCCTTGATCTGGTCGTACGAGGCGCCCTTCTCGAGGCGGCAGGTCAGGTCGACGACCGAGACGTCCGTGGTCGGGACACGGAACGCCATGCCGGTCAGCTTGCCGTTCAGGGCCGGGATGACCTTGCCGACGGCCTTGGCGGCACCGGTCGACGACGGGATGATGTTGGCCGAGGCCGAACGGCCACCGCGCCAGTCCTTGGACGACGGGCCGTCGACGGTCTTCTGGGTCGCGGTCGTCGCGTGGACGGTGGTCATGAGACCCTCGGCGATGCCAAAGTTGTCGTTGATGACCTTGGCGAGCGGGGCAAGGCAGTTGGTGGTGCACGAGGCGTTCGAGATGACCTGGTCGGCCGGGTTGTACGAGTCCAGGTTGACACCTGTCCGACATCGGGGACGTCAGACACCCTATCGGTGACAAAATTGCGGAACGGAAGTGGAGAAACTCACCGCAGACGTACATCGGCGCGTCAGCCGACGGCGCCGAGATGACGACCTTCTTGGCGCCACCCTTGAGGTGAGCACCGGCCTTCTCCTTGGTGGTGAAGACACCGGTCGACTCGACGACGTAGTCGGCGCCCGACTTGCCCCAGGGGATCTGGGCCGGGTCCTTCTCGTTGTAGACGTCAATGGCGTGGCCGTCGACGACGAGCTTGCCGCCCTCGGTGTGGACGTCGCCCTTGAAGCGGCCGTGGGTCGAGTCGTACTTGAACATGTAGACCTACCGCGCGAGAAAGACCTCTTGCTCATGTCAGCGCGCCGTCGGCAGGTTCCGGTGCGCCGTCCTTCTCGAGGAGAGAGGGCAGCTGCTTGTCCGGCGCTCCTTCCCCACGGTTGATCAGGACTCCTGACTGACCATGTACTCAAGGTCGATGAACGGGTCGCTGTGAGATAGATCGAGGTGAGCACGCTTTCTCCGGAGTGCATGTGCACGTGTGGGGAGACCAAGGGCAACTTACTTGATGGCAACGACCTTGGCATCACCGTGCTCAATGCTGCATAGTGGGAAAGAGTAGATGTGAGTTCCGAGAACTGCAGCGAGGGCGGGCGCTTGACCAGGCTCTTCGCGGCAGGTGGCCGAGAAGGGGTCGGCCGAGGAAAAGCGACGTGTGGAGCACAAGCACAGAGAGAGGCTCACGCGTTACGGAGGACGATACGTCCAATGCGGCCTGATCAGCGCGATAGCCAAGCAGTCCAGCAAGCTTGGTCAGTGTCTGCAGAGCAAGTCAGCTCGAGAGCCGTGGCGATATTGCTCACCGAAGCCGCTGGAAGGAGAGAGATGACGAACATCGGCGAGGTCAGCTCTCGGAGACTCTGATGCGCCATCTAGACGGGTCCGGTCGACGAGACTCACTTGATACCAACGTTGACGGATCCCTGGCCAGCAGACCTGTCCTCCCCAAGCGCAGCATTGAGCGCAGAGCGGTCAGTGATCAGGTTGCGCGAGACAGGGGAACGGACCCGAATTGGCCGCGGCGGCCCGGCGGAGTGATGGAGCGCAGCGCAGGCCAGCATAGTCGATCTCGATCAGCTGGATCTGCCATGCACTCACATTTTGATTCTAGTACTCGGAGTGGGTGAATACGAGGGAGAAGGAGAGAGCAAGAACGAGAGGCGACCAGCTGATTTCGACTCCGGTTTCGCCCTTTCGACGGCTCGCGTTCCGAGCAAAGCCGAGAACACCGGTCGACGCGTGATACACTCGCAGGCACATCCATAGCCTCACACTGACACAAGGGGGGACCTCACGGCGAGGAGGATTTTGTCCAGCATGCTCTCAGCGGCGCATCTCTCGAGATCGATATGATCCGCCTGCAAACTTTTTCATGCGGAGTCGATGCGGCCTTTCGTTGCCTTTCAGTGACATGCAGGTCCCGGCCTCTGCTGACCAATGCTGACAGCTTCGATAACCGGTGTTGATGTTTTGTAAGACGTTTGCAGCTCGACAATGGGGCAAGCTACTCCGAATGCCGATACAGAAAGCCGCCCGAGAATCACGAAGTGTTTCTCGACAAGTCGGCGAAAGCGCTCTCGATACAGTTCTTGATCTGCGCCGCACACATAGAGGAAAGCATGAGTCGACTCTTTGCAATCACGAGGATTTGGTCCGAGAGGGAAGGAGACGCACCTCGCGATAAGAAACAATCAGGCAGCTCTGCTCGTCGCGCGAGACGAGCATAATCTTTTCGTCGATGCCGGCGTCCAACTGCATACAACAAGATCCGACATGCATCAGTCTCGGTGCTAATCAGCAGAAGACGCTGGACCTGTTTGCCGCAGCGGGAGGAACTCGCCTTGTTGAGCGCGGTCAAGACGTGGCTCAAGTCGGTGACAGGCCGGCCCGTCTCGTCCACTTGGTGGAAAACGTAGTCGCGGAACAGCTTGATCAAGTACCGGTCGCCCGTCTCGGCCCATCGCGGGTCGTGGTCGAACCTGGGAGAGGAAGCACGGGGTCGATCAGAATCTGGATCGCCACGCAGTTGGTGTGGCGAGAAGTAAGACTCACTCGGGCCGCTCGTTGATAAAGCCAAACTTTGTCAGCAGGCGCACCAAGCGTCCGTTCTCCAGCTCGCGCATCAACTCGTGCTCCAGCGTGTCCTCCGCGCTGCGCCAGTGACAACGAGTCGTCAGCAAAAGGTTGTGAGCGCCGCCGGAAAAGGGGAGAAGAATCTCATTCCCGCGCTTACACAAGGCTCGAGTTCAACTCGTCGACGACTCGCGGACCCATCAGTGCCAACACTTCCTCGATCGTCTTGCGCGGACCGGGCTTGGACAACAGGTACAGGACCACGTTCTTTAAGTCGGGCGAGTACATCCGCGAGATGTGATCGACGCTCTTGGGCAGGTTGTGCACGGCCTGGGTCGAACCGCACGCGAGCGCGATGATGAGCTTACCAAACGCGAGGAGGTCGTCTTGCTGCACGGGGTGAGGATTCGAGACAAGAGTTGATCAGTTGATTGTGCGTCGTTCGAACCTCGTCAACGCAGAAAGAACGAATGTCCTACCTGGTGAGCCGGAATGGCTTGACCCCCATCCCACGTCAAGCAGTCGAGGACGCCCGCACCGCCGAGCCGCACGCGATTCTTCCCCGTCACCAGCACGCGATTGACATCGATCGTCCTCATCGCCAACCCGCTGTTGTGCACGCACTTGAGCGCCGACGCAATCTGGACGACGTAGCTCCAGAGGACTCGTTCCGGCAATGCCGGGCTCGTCCCGCCGCTGCCCGTGGAGATCCCTCCTGCTCCGACGCCAGGACCGCCGGCACCACCGAGCGGAGCGACAGGTCTTCGTCCATACCCGGTCGCGGAGCTTACAGCTGCCGCGGGGTGGTGGTGGCTGAGGGGCGTCGACCACGGGTTCGGCGGGAGCGACGCGGACGGAGAGAGGTGCGCTTCGTAAAGCGTCTGCGAACAGGGGTGGAAGTCGTAGACAAAGATGATCGCTGCGTGGTGAAATATGCGATCTAATGAGTCTCTGTGCGAGGACATGCCATCATGCGTGACAAGATCCCCTCCTCACATTGGTCTCCGAAGGCTCGAGTCGTGAATGCCTCGCGGACGCCGACCAGACCCGGATGCCGGACACGGGTCCACTTCTCGACAGCCGCTATTGCTGCTTCGTGCTGCAACCGGAAGCCTGAGTATTTCGCAGGTGTGAGGGATCAGCGGTGTGCCTCTCTTGCAATCTCGACCGGAACATTTGGGCTCACCTTCGATCCGTCGCAAGACATAGCATCGCCCTTCTCCCTCCTTCCAGGCTTTGTACAGCCAGCCTCGGTAGCCAGCCCAGCCGACTCCACTCGCCCCCGCACCCGAAGCGCCCTCACTGGGCGGCTTGTCGAGCGGCACGAGACCCGTATAGCCTCCGACTTCCTCCGGCAGTTTGAGATCGACCACCGGCGTCGCTTGAGTCGCTTCAGACTTCTGGGTGAGCGAGATGTGCAGTGCGGGAGGGAGGAAGAAGGATGTCGTCGGCGAGTGGGAGCCTGTGCGGGACGGCAGCGTAGACGAGAGATGCCGCGGGTTGGTCGACGGCAGCGGGTGGTAGAGGTGATATTGCAGCTGCATGGAAGAGAAAGCAGGTTCAGTCTTCCTGATGGATCAGAAAGAGAGGAGGAGAAGCGCTACGTACCGGTTGGCGCACAAAGTGACCCAAGGCGGACGGGTGGACTCCCTGCATGCCGTTGTTGTAGTACGCGGCTTCGGCAGCCGCCACCGCTGCTGCAGATGCATGGGAGCCTGGCAGAGCCGGCATTCCGCCTCCCGGTCCAGGTGGTGCGAGCGCGTGGTTGAAGCCGTACGGATCCGCCGAGCCCTGCTGACGAGCGTAGTCGGCAGGGTTCTACATGGCAATTGACTGGAAGATCAGTATCGCGTTGGACGTCTTCACTGGTCAAACACTCACCATCTCGAGCGCTTGCTGATAATACTCGGCGAGACCTTCGACATCTTGCTGCTGCTGGTACCCATTGCTCGGTCCCGCCTCTGGCTGCGCGCTCAACTGCTCCTGGAAACCTTGCGGTGTGAAGACGGGGGCGCCCTCCGAAAGAACCGGTCTGTGAGAGCACAGGAGCGACAAAGGGTCAGACAGTGGCAGGAGCGGGAGGCACGAGGGTTTTGATTTGGGAACGCACGTGGATGCTCCGCCTTTGCGCGGGACGAACTCTGCAGCCTGAGCTGCGATCGTCGAGTTTCCTCCCGGGGTCAGAGTCCCCGCTGCGACCCTCGGCGATCCGGCTCTGCTCGCACTCGCGCTGGCCGATCCGCCTGGGACGAATTCGGCTGCGGAAGCGGCTGCGACCGACAGAGGGGTCGACGCGCCCGAGCTGCGTACGGGAAGAGAGGGCAGGTTAGCCGAAAGATCCAGGGCAGCCTGACTGGGATGCAAGATAGGAGGACTGACGGTGGGACTTGTGGTGCTGCTGGTTTCGCCGGGGATCGCGCTCCAGGCGGGTCATGCGAGAACTGACACCCGCTGTCCTGGTACGCGCACTTGCCGTAGATCTGTTGGTTTCGGCACAGCTGACGGGACGCGCTCCCTCCTCCTCCTCCTGCAGGTGGTGCAGTCGCTGGTTTGGTGGGCGGAGAGCGAGTTGGAGTCGCGTCGCCGGTCGGTCGGACGATGGCAATCGCTGCCGAGCCTGGACCTGGCATTTTTCGGCACTCCTTTCACGCTCGTCTTGCTTGCCTTCGGCTGTGAGGCTGAGATGGCGAGGAGCGGACGAAGAGCGACGGCAGCGAGACTTGATCGGTGGTCTTGACTCCTCACTACGGGGTACTTACTGCAAGAGCAGTGATACAATACAGTCTGATACGTGCTCTGATATTTTTTGTTCCTGTACTCTACGCCGTTTCAAAAGGAGAAGAGCTCGCTGTACTACCCCCTGTTCAGCGTGGGCTTGATTAATCGCAGGGGGTTATTCGATTATGTACAAGTGTATCATTATTAATTGGAAGCTCTTGCTGCGACGGGCGCCGATCGTCGGCATCACCGCTAATTCCTCTCAAAGGTCGATCCAGTTCCTGCACAGTCTCCTGCCAGCGTTTGACAGGCTGAGCACACTGACAGCGAGGCTCAGAAGCAGCTCCAACCGCCCGCGCGACTTCGGAGGACATCGGAGCTGAACTTCTCCACCCCACCGTCCGTTTCGGACACTTTCACGCCGCAATCGGCGCCGACTTCGAACCATCTTCAAGTTCCAGCACTCGCGCGCACCATGCCGCCCGCCCCTACGGTAGCTCGTGCGAGTGCTGCTGCCGCTGCTTTCGAGACGCCCGCACCGACGCCGTACTTGCGCCGGAGAGGCGACATCAACGCTTCGCTAGCGTCGACGATCTCGGCCGGAACCGCGCTTCTGCAGCAACAGCAAGCTTCGACGACTGCCACTTCGTCCGCGCCTAGCAGCACGAGGTCAGTCTCGTCCCCTTCTGCGTCCATGTCGGCCGGTCCGCGTGCTGATTCTGCGCCCTCCCCCTAGTTCCCAGTATTCCAATAACGGCGGATGGTTCGGAAACGTCTGGGGCGGCAACTTCTCGACCAATTGGTGAGTCCGATCGGAGGCTGCAAGGTCGAGAGTAGTGGCCTGACCGAACGCACAATCCGCTGCCGCTCAGGGTTACTTGGGTGAGGCTGCCCGATTCGAAAAAACTCCCTCGGTCTTTGGAAAGCATGGACGCCGTCGGCGGTCCAGCAGCATACTGACGTTGTTTGCCGTCTGCAGGTCTCTATCGTTGTCCTTGTCGGTTTGCTGATCGGAATCAGCACGGCACGGTCAGTTCCTGTCGGAAGGAATCGAATGCCGAGGCCTGCATCTAACGGTGACGCCTCTTCGTACGCGTGCAGATTCTTCTATATCCGTCGATACTATCCACCAACGTGGCGGTCCTACTTCCTCCCTGCAAAAGGCCTGCACATCAACCGCTTCGGGATCCACATCCGCGGTCCTCCCCCACGCATTCCCAGAGAGGAACCTCCACCCTACATCTTTGCCACCGAGTTTGGTCCGCACGGTCGACGACGGCGAAGACGAGGTCGGCAAACGGTCGGAGCTACGGTCGGAGAAGGGGGCGCTCGGATCGGCGAGCGGGACCAGGACGATATGTGGGACGTTGACCTGGTCGGCGGCGCGGACGGAGCAAACGGTCCGGCTGGGACGCCGGCACTCGTCCGCGACGAGTTGCCGCGATACTTTGTCGACGGCGGCTTGCCGATGTACGATGTCGGCGACGGGTCGGCGGCCGAAGAGGCAGAGCGGATCCGCGCCGAAGCGGCGGCTTCCGGCGCGGCGGGGGCCGATCTACTCGAGACTCTGCCGACTGCGGCCGAGTACGAAGCTGCGTCTCGAGCTGCGCGGAGCCGCGCAGCAGAGTCTGGGAACGCTCACGCCGAGAGTCAACTCGACCGTGCGCGAGGAGAGGAGGGCGTCGACAATAACGCTGACGGCGGTGCCGCCTATCCGCCTCGACCACCTCTCGTCGCGCGGACTACCACGGGCCGTTCCTCGATCCTGGGCGCATTCACGCGTGTTGGCAATCTGCAGCGACCGCCGCTTACTACCAACCCGAGCGGTACGGCCGACGCTGCCGACGATGGCAGAGATTCCGCCGCCTCGTCTTCCGCCTCGACCTCAACCGTCTCTACGACTCTGGACGTCCTCCCCGCTATTCGAAGAACCGCGTCTCTCGAATCGGGCGCGACTGGCTCTTCTTCTTCCGTCGACCAGGACCCGCTCGGGAAAGGTCCGGTCACGAAATCAAAGCCGAATCGACCCGGGCTGAGGGAAGCGAGCTCGTCGATGGTCAAGATTGATGCCGGTGTGGCGCACAAGGAGGAGGCAGCGGCGAGTGTCGAGTCGCAAGAAGATGATGGCGATTCGCACGAGGAGGAGCGAGACGACGCTGCTCCACCCAATCGTAACGGCAAGCACGAGCGACAGCCGGACTCGGCTCGCGATGCGCGACGTGATTGAGCTGTACTTTCTTTGACACCAGCCTGGATGCGCGCATGATTTGTACAAATTTGCTTTTGTCGCCACCACCTCGAACCCATGTCGTATCCATCTCCACAAATCCTTACTACATAGATCTGTACCTTTCCGCGGCTAGTCCTTTCATCGCCTGTAGCCGTTCGTCTGCGTAAACCTGCTCGTGCAAGAATTTTCTATAGACTCAGCTTGCTTGCGAGAGGTTGCCATCTCGCCTCGGCTCTTCGGTTCTTGCTCTCTTCTCGAGCCTCCCCTCATTTCTGCCTCTAATCCGAGCTGCCGCCAACTGGTGTCAACGATCCGACAGCACAGCTTAGTGCGCACCATGACCTCTCCAGCTACGCTTCTGACGGATCAGATGTCCTTCACGCGCCGCACTCGCAGCAGCGCCACATCTGCCGATGTCCAGCACATGTCGCTCGCCAGCTACTCGAGGCCAAGCAAGCGCGCTCGCAAAGACTCTTATAAGGTCGAAGGAACCGCCACTGTGAACGTCACGTCCCCGGCGCTCCCCAAACCGGAGGAATCGGCCCCCCCGGGCGCAGTGCCGAAGAAGCGACGGCGGGCAAAGGGCGACTATGCCGACTTGGGCAGCGACCCCTTGACGGATCGGATCCGCGAAGAGCTCGACGTTCTGTTCTGCGGCGAGAATCCGGGAATACGCACGGCGGAAACCCAACTTCACTGTAAGGTCGCCCTTTGGGCTCGAGCTTATACGAAAGCCTTGACTCCCGCCCTCCTCGCGAGCAGATGCGTCGCCTCACAATCACTTCTATAAAGCGGTGCACGCCGCGGGACTCACGCCGACTGTCCTCGAGCCGAGCGCGAGTCGGACGTTCCCTGAAGATTACAACATCGGGATCACGAACCTGATTCCGCGACCGACAAGAGAGGCACGGCCGGGTTTCCCTTCACATTTCGAATAGTGGCATAGGTGCTTATCATCGGCTTCAACAGGCCTCGGAGCTCACAAAGGCAGAATTAGAGGCGGCGGTGCCGATCTTCCTCCGAAAGGTCATCAAGTATCGACCACGGTGAGCGCAGGTTTTCCTTGAGCGCTCGCAGATACCAAGTAAGTTGACCTTGCCGAGTCAACAGCATTGTCGCCTTCATCGGTATGAAGGTGGGAGATACCGTGGCGCAGTTCTTCGCCAAAGTCGCCGGTACACCGGAATCGCGGGCTACGCACACGTCGACGGCGCCCTCTCCAGCTGCGAAAAAGTCGAAAAAGCCCGCACCGGTGAAGGCAGCTATCGGATTGCAAGATTTTTCTCTCGCCCACACGTCGGCAGGTTGCGCCACCTATTTCTACGTCCTGCCGTCAACGTCCGGACGAGTCGCCGCTTACCCCGTATGTTCCTGGCGAAGACTCTCGCATATTGTGCATCTCATGCTGACCCTCGAAAATGATGCAGTTGCCCGTCAAGCTCGAGTTGTATCGGAGCTTTGGCATCGAGGTGGCAAAGCTGCGATCCTGTCCGCCCGAGCCGCTGGCCCTGCCAGAGTCCACCCGGTACTATAGCCCCGAGGACCTCGGCATCGAGGTGGTCACGATCAAGGCAGAAGAGGTGAAGACGGAGGAAGTGCCGCAATTCGACAGTGTCGTCGCGGAGGAGGAGGGAGGAAAACCGGAGACCACCGAATTGTGAACACCTCGTTCCGGAGATTCGCAGCGCTGCATGGAACACACATTTTACTGTCCTGCACTTTCGTGACCTTGGCGTGCGAAAGTGGCACGGGCGATTGTCGCGGACCCGCCAGAAAGCTGTGCCTGCCCTTTTTTCTCCTGCGCCTCTTTCATCCTTTCCCCATGCCCACTCACGAGCCGCTGCCGATGTCAAACGGTCTCCCGCGCTCTGAACCTTCCCCGGTTGCTCCGACACCTGCCTTTGCCGCTCACCTAGATCGGTTTCGTCGCTCTACGTCGTCCCCCACCTCGTCCCGAACATTGCCTGCTCCTGCATTACCCTCACCCTTGACGGCGCCAGAGCTCACGCAGAGTGGACACGACTCGGCAGGATTAGCTTGCTCCTCGGCGGCGCTCCCACAAAGTCCGTCTGCGCCGCCGCCGCTGCCGCGTTCAACGGCTACGCCGCCTCGTCGCTCGAACGGGACGTCCAGTCCGCACTTCAAACGCAAATCCATTGAAGACGCCGATCCGAACCTCGAAGATGCAGCCACTACGCCGACGAAGAAGAAGAAGCGGCCGGCTCGACCCTACGCGCATCCGTCGCAATACGCTGAATTGGGAGACGATCCTTTGCCCGATTACCTCGAGGAAGGCCTGGACGTCCTCCTATGTGGCATCAACCCCGGAGTCAAGAGCGCGCAAATGCGCTTGCACTGTAAGCTCGCCACGACGCGGTTGGACCCGGCAGCGATGTTGACTCCTAGACTGCATTTCCAGATGCGAGCCCAACGAACCACTTCTGGAAGTGTCTCGCGGGCGCCGGCTTCACGGACGGCCTGCTCCATCCGTCCCAAGGACCGACGTTACCTTCTGTCGGTGTCGGATCTACCAACCTGGTCCAGCGTCCATCTGCAGAGGTGCGCCAGCCATGTCTGCCCAAACTTGACTACGGAGTTCTGACAATCTGGACTCGGGCAGATGAGCGAGATCTCCACGGAGGAGATGCGCGAACGCGTTCCTCTGCTGTTGGAAAAAGTCGCGCGGTATCGGCCACGGCAAGTCTGCCCCGAGAGCGCGATCTCGGGTCAATGTGACTGACTGGTCGTCTTTGCGCAGGGTGTTGGCCTTTGTCGGTATGAAGATCTGCGAAATCGTCCTCCGACATCTTCACAACTTGCCACTTCGAGACACCGAACAGTCAGCATCGTCGAGCCCGAGCAAGAAGCGACGCCCGGCCATGCCCAAAGTCAAGATCGGACTGCAACCGGCCGTGGTCACCTACCCGCCCATGGACACGAAAGACGGCCCGCGTCAAACCACGTACATCTGGTGTCTTCCCTCTTCGAGTGCTCGCGTGGTGGAGTACCAGGTGGGCCGACACGAGCACGGCTTCTTCCCGAAAGAGGATCCGAGTGCTGATTTAGATCGCTCCTGCAGCTTGTCGACAAGATCGAGATCTGGAAAGACCTCAAGCGTGATATCGGTCTACTCAATAGCGGACAGTCACCCCTCAAGGCGGCCGAGATTGCCTTCGCCAAGTATCCGATCGAGGCCGTTCTTCCGCCGGCCCGAGAGGAAATCACGTCGCCGCACTTCAAGGTCACGCCGATCAAGCGTGAAGACGTCGGGATGTCCGCACTGGGCCGCTAGGCAGAGAATATTGGGGGAGCCTGTGAACGACTGTAGCTGTACATAGAAGTACGCTTTGTCGTTGTATCAGTCCACTTGCGGCTGAAGGCTCTTTATACGCTCTCTGACGGTTTTCCTGTGCTCGCGATGAGATACACATCAGGTTTGCAGTGAGTACACATTCCAGTGTCTGTGGCGTTCATGCGGGCTGCGCACGTAACGCTCTCGCCCCCTCCTCTGCCGCGCTCTGTACAAACCGGACCTCCGCGAACCCTGTCCCCCGCGCTCGCAATCCATCCAACAAGAGACGCCGATAGCCTTCGGCGGACCACATCCCGCCTCCGAGAGAGAGGAGCGTTCGTTGCGGGTCGATCTTGCTGCCGTTCCCGATGAGCGAGATCACGGTGTCGACGATCGGCAGAACTGCGTCTCGCACGATTTCCATGGCAGTGGAGCGACTCGCCTCGTCGACGTCGGGAATGCGGTCAAACGCAAAGTCGTAGACGGTTTGCGAGCCGCCGGCAACCCAGAGTTTGCGTTCGAGCTCATTCGAATCGGAGTACGTCTTGTCCACCATGGTCGCCGCGTCTGGCACATTGAGCGCCGCCAATATTGCAGCATAGAAGGGCAACAAAGGGAGCGGCTCATGACGACCCTGGTCCCGCAACGAGATCGTAGTTCTTGCGTCGTAGTCGGACAGAAGGCGGCGCATTGCTAGCCGACCAACAGCAAAGGCGGATCCTTCGTCACCGAGCCTGCTCGTAGATCTTTAGCACGATGCAATTTGAGTAGACAGTGCGGAGTACATGGTCGCTCACAGATAACCCCAACCGCCGCTCATTCCGCTCAACTGAATCTCGCCTGCGACTTTGCGGAAGACTGGAGACGAGCGACGTTGTGTAAGCAGCGTAGCGTTACGAGAAGAGTCAAACACGAGATCTTACCAAGATTGACTGAGCCCGTTCCTGCGACGAGCGCAATCGTCGAGTCGATGTGATCCATAGCTAAAGATGGTGCCGCCAGCAGGAACCCGTCTGCAAAGCCGGCGAGCATCAGCGTCTACTTCTCGTACACCCAAAGGATGACGGATAGGCGGACGCACCGTTCGAAATCCTCAAGGCTGGATCGCCTCCGGCGATTCCGAACGCCTCTTGCGCATGGGGGGCAATCTCATCGATGTCTCGCTGATGCAGCACTCCTGCGAGCCCTAGCCAAACTCTGCTGAAGAACCTCGCCGGCAAGGGTGGCGGCGGGGATGCATCCGCCGAGAAATCGAGTCCGGGGATGTTTGCGAGGGCTCGTCGAGCTGCGGCGAGGATAATTGCGACGGCACCCTTCGGACCGACAGCTTTCCTGTTGTTCCGGGGCCAGTCAGCTCTGTGACGCGAGTGTTCGGTGAAGCGACGGATCGTACACATTGCAAGGGCCGCCAGTTGCCGTCCAAACGGTGCCGTGGTCGAGCGACGAGGCAATGGCGACTTTGCAAGACGTCCCTCCAGCGTCGACACATAGGAACCATTCCGGCAAGCTCGCTGAAGGCATCGAACAGCGCTAGTCCACGCGCCACCTGCTCCGACTAGCCTCTGTGCCGGTCGTCGCCGACCTTGCTCGCTCCGACTGATGAAGATGAAGATACGAAGAGGTGCGGGCGCTCGTCTCGCCGCAGCCGTTGAAGAAGAGGACAAGGCTGGCCAGCGATGGAAGGCGCTCAGAAGCTGTCTTTGCCGGCGTACAGTATGCACCCTGACCTAGCTGCGAGTCCGACAGCTTCTTCGCGCCGCTCACGCGACTTGACGATTTGCGCTAAAATTGAGGTGGGGCTCGCAAACGCTTATCTCGGTGGCAGCGTGGATTCCGTACGCGCCTGCTTCCTTTCTCTTCCTTCAGTCGCAATTCTACAAAGCTAGCCCAGCCGCTCCGGGATGGGACAAACTGCCGACGATGCCACGAGGTCGGAGGAGCTTCCGCCACTTCCGCCACGCGGTCCGCTCGCCCGCAAGCTGGCGAGTCCGCTCGTCCAGGTCATCATCATTTCGTTCATTTGCTTTTGCACCCCGGGCATCTTCAATGCGAATTCAGGAATGGGCGGAGGGTAAGCCCCTTTCTCCGATGCGCCCGGCGTATGAGCCGGCGCCCAACTTATAAAACGATCAGCTGAACTGGCCGCATTCTCTGCAGAGGGCAACTCGACCCGAAAGCCGCCAACGATGCCAACATTGCCCTGTACTGCACGTTTGCCGTGTTTGGTGTTGCGGCAGGCGGAATCGTGAATCGAATCGGTTATCGAACCGCCTTCGCACTCGGAGCGTCCGGATACTCTCGTGAGTTCCCTTCTTGTACAGCGGTCGGTCCGGAAGTGATTTGCCCTGACGCGCGACCGTCGCACAGTCTACATGGGCTCCTTGCTCTCGTACAACATCAACGGCAACTCGGGTTTCGTGGTGGCGAGCGGCGCGATTCTCGGCTGCTGCGCGGCCCTCTTGTGGACCTCGCAAGGGAGTCTGACACTCGCCTACGCCTCCGAAGGGTCCAAGGGTCGATACTTTGGCATCTTTTGGGTGCTGTTCAACTTGGGTGGGGTCCTCGGCGCCGCCGTCGAACTCGGCATCTCGTGGGACTCGACGACCAACTCGGTTTCCAACAGCGTCTATATCGCTCTGCTTTGTATCGCCGCGTGCGGGACTTTCCTCCCGGCTCTACTGGTGAGTCGTACGTGCTCCGAGATGCAGGAGGGGAGGGCCGCGCACTCATCATCGCGCACCCACAGGCAAATCCGGCAACGATCGTCCGCACAGACGGAACTCGCGTCGTGCCGCCCGTGCACCCGACTTGGCGCAAAGAAGTCGAGGGCATGTGGCACCTGATCAAGACGGAAAAGATCCTGATCGGTTTGTTGCCGCTCTTCTTCTCGTCCAACTTTACCTACACCTACGAGCAATCGACCTACAACGGCCACCTCTTTACGCTCCGCACGCGCGCTCTCAACTCGCTCTTATTCTGGCTGTTTCAGATGGTTGGCGCTGCGATCTTTGGCGTCCTCGTGGATCTGAAGCGGTTCAGCCGGGTTCGTCGAGCTTGGGGATCGCTCGTCGTCTTGCTCGCTCTGCACATGGCAGTCTGGGGCGCCTCGTACCACGTGCAGAGGTGAGTCGAGAGGAGATTGACGCACGAAAACGGGTTTCGCCGTGCTCACTTCGCAATGTGCTGTGCAGAGGGTTCCACCGGGACGACGACTTCCAGCGGATCGACCTGAAGGAGTCTCGCTATGCCGGCTACGGAGCGCTTTATGTCTTCCAAGGTATCCTCGATGCCGTCACGCAAAACTGGGCATGTGAGGCTAGTTCTTCGGGTCCCTCCGAACGAGAACATTCAACTCCGGAACGGAAGGCTGACCTCCCTCCTGGGGCGCGCGCACAGACTGGTTAATGGGCGCCATCTCGTCGAACCCGGCCCAACTGGCTCGCCTAGTCGGCGTCTACAAGGGCGTGCAATCCGCCGGGGCAGCGAGTGCGTTCGCGATGGATTCGGGCGGGACAAGCTACATGAACGAGTTGGCGGCGACTTGGGCCGTCGGAGTCGCGGGGCTGGTGTTTGCGGCGCCGGTGGTGGCGTTCCGTCTTCAAAGAGGTGCGTGCGGCATTCCGTTTCCGGCCTCATCCGAGTCGTTGCTCATCTCCCATGGCTTACAGGAACGGAGGAGGAGAGCGAAGCGGTGGTCGAGGGTACCAACTTGAAGCTCGACTTGGCCAGTGTTTCAAGCGCGGACAAGCAGGACGGAGGCGTAGAGTGAAAGGAGGCGCGTGGGCGCGAGCCGCGGTGCACGCACAGACACTTTGTTTGTAACTGTTGTTTTCCGATCCTCATCGCCCTTTCGTACCAGAGGAGAGAGTATATGGTCCAGAATTAGAGGTGCAGACTCTCTCTCTCTCTCTCTCGCCGCAATACTGTGGCAACGGTGTGTGCAGCGACGATGGCCAGCTTGCAAAAAACCGATGACAAGTGAAGGCGGAGGTACACAAGGCATGCCCCCAACTATCGCTTCGCCTTCATCTTGCGCTCCTTGGGGAACTCCAAAGGGACCTTGAGCTTTGCCTTTTTGCTCTTGGCCGCTTCGGCGGCCGTGGCGGCCCGACCGGTCGCGACGAGCTTTTCGCGATCTTCTGCCGACGGCGCGACGAGGACGCAACCGAGCGAGCGGAACAGTTCTTGCACCCTGTAGGGAAGACCGTGGTCAGTCTAGCGCCCCCGAGTTCTAGAAGAGAAACGGGCAACAGAACGAGAAATGCCACGAAGCGAAGAAGAGGAAGGGGCACTTGACTCACTTGCGATTGCCCATGCCGAGGTCGTCCGCCATGGTGGTCACGTCGGTGCTCCATCCGTCCACTCGCAACACAATGACGAGGAGGTACGCGAGCAACTTGAGTTCCATGACCGAGGTGACCTTGCGGGCGTCGGTCCCCTTGACCGATTCGGCGTACCGCTCGAGGAGCGAATCGAGGATGACGGCGGGAGGGTTCGCGAGCTTCTCGGCGAGTTTGGACCGGTCGATGAGTTGACCCGCTCGCGCGGCTTGACGGAACTGGAGCAAGTAGGCGAGGTAGATGACGAGTTTGAGCCGGACGCGGTCGGTCTGACTCGGGTTCGGGACTTGACCCTCGGCCGAGGCGCGGGCGGGCAAGATCTGCTTCATCTTGGCGGCGACGAAATCGGAGCGGCGGTACGCGAGGAGTTGACGGCGCTCTTTGAAGTCGGCGGCGGCGATAAAGGGGGCGAGGTCGATCGCGTTCAGTTCGGCGCGCGAGACGACGGCGTCGAAATCGTACACTTTGCTCGGTTTGTCGGCCTTGATGTCGAACGGCGGGATCGGTCGACTCTCGTTCGCGGTCTGTTCGACGTCGGCGAGGGTCGGCAAGTTGCTCGAAGCGGCTTGGATCGACTGGGTCAAGTGGGTCTGCAGTCCGGCGACGTGGCCGCCGACTCCGAACGACGTCTCGTTGAGCTTGTTGCGTTCCTGGGCGCGGAGTTGCTTGATGGCCTTTTTGGTGCCGAACGTCGAACCGAGGGCGGCGCGCTGCTGCATGATGAGGGCGGCTTCGGACGCCGAGGACTCGCCGGCGAGGCGCTTGAAGGCTTTGATGGTGGGAGTGAGGGTGTGCAGAGGGGCGGCATGGAGGGTCAGGGTGTTGGTGCGAGGATTCCGGACGCCGATCATGTACCTGTGGCAAGCAGGCGAGCGCACGAGTCAGTTCAAAGTTGACCTCCGCTCCCGACGAGGGTGTACGCACTGGACTGCATGACCCGACTCTTCCCCGTCGCGGTCCAATCCGAGCTGGTTCCGGCTGTCGTACTCGATGGCGTCGGTTTCGGCTGCGAGGACGGAAGAAGTGGAAGCGGACGGGGCGTCTCCCCCTCGCGTGTAGAGGGTGTAGGGGGTCTTGGCTGGAGGCCTCGCCGAGGTGTAGAGAGCTGGTTGTCGAATGCCCGCCGGTCCATAGCGCCAGGTCAGCTCGCACGTCTTGGGAAGCGGTTGCAGTTGAGCGTGCGCAGAAAGAGAAGAACGGACCGAGAGCGGGTTGCAGTTCGCCCTGCTGCGGTTGGTGGACTGCGAGGTCAATGGGTTGGCCCTGGAGACCCTTCTGGCGCTTCCTGCTCTTGCTGTCGGCCATGGTCCGCGAGTTGCAAGAGGCTGACCGGCTGAGAGCGAGCGAGCGACTTGGGAATTTCCACTCTCTCACTTGCGAGTGCACAAGGGGGCACGAGTACAGAGGAAAAGACGGGTCGAGACTCGCACGCAAAAAGGCAGTCCAACTCTGTTTGACCCGCCAATCTCGTCCGAGTCGCCTCCCGACTCTCGTCTTTGTCGTCGTCTCGGCCGCCTTGCTGCTGGTCACCTCGACCCCTGCTGTGCCCGACTTTCGGTTCGCATGACAGGTCATCACCTACGAGACCTTGCATCGTATCCGACTCCGCAATCGCCCGCTCAGGTCGACGCCGAACCGTCCGCAACCTCGCGCCAGAATCCCGCCAACAGCAGTCTCGCAGAGGGACAACTCATGCCCGGACAGCCAACTGCACCGAACTCTCACTCGTACACGCCTATTGAAGCCGCACAGCCGCTCGAAAACCCCGCAGGTGCGTTCCTCGCCGAGAGACGAGCGAGACCGGCCCCCCAGCCGATCCATCCTGACTCTCGTGATCTTTGCGCGCGTTCGTATCGTGAGCAGACGCTTCCAACAAGGCACTAGAGTCTTCTCTGATCACGAAACCGACTCTGTGAGTGTCTGGGCCCCGTGCCGAAACACGAGTGCCCGACTCCGCCCCGCTGACTTGGACGCGTCCTTTTTCACACCTGCCTCGTATGGCCCTCTAGAGCACTGCCCACACCGAACGCAGAGTCAGCCATGTCTATCGACCCTTTGAACGCTCCCGCCACGAGCAGCTCGGTCAAGGCAGATCCAGACTCGGTCGCTTCTTCCGCGACCGCGCTGCCTCCTCCTCCTCCGCCTCATGGCGACTCGATCGAACCTAAACCCAAGCCCGTAGAAGACCTCGCCACTTTTACTGCCGCTTCCGCTTCGACTGCACCGAGTATGGACGACGACGGCGACGCGTCTGCGTCCGACCGGGCGACCAAGGTGGAGCCGATCGCCGCCGCCGCCGACCGGATGCAGACGGACGGCAACAACGACCTGCCTCCTCCGTTCCCGTTCGCGAGCACGAGCAAAGCCGTCCTCGAGATTGATCAAAATCCAGAACAATCGGCGGCGGCGTCGTCGCCGCGGAGCGCCAAGTCTCGAAGCACCAGCGCCGGACTGAACGCCGGGACCGACCACCACCACAAGAACGGCAATGGGAACGGGAATGGCTCTGTCAAATCGGGCTCGTCGACGCCTATGCTGGTCGGTGGAACCTCGGGTGAGGAGGAGGAAGACGTCAAGCCGTCAGCAGCTGGCGGTGGTGCGAGAGCGACGGGAAAGGGCAAGAAGAAGAAGGTCGAGGAGCAGAGCGAGCCGCAGTTTATCGGCGACTTGCCCCTGGCTGAAGACGAGGTCAGTACCTCTACGCACGCTCCCATTGCCACCTTTTCGCATCCTTGTGGGGTGCGACGTGTGGCTGAATCGTCGTTGAGCGAGTAACTGACTCCTACAAGGACAAACCTGATTCCCTCGACAGGCTGCACGGACCTATGAGGAGCTTCAGTTCTCGCAGTACTTTTCGAAATCGCTCGGCGACACGCCCTACTACGACGAAGACGCCTCTCGCTGCGAGTGTACCTACAACCCCGGTCCGTTTCTCCCTCCCCTCTCTCTCCCCGCGACCCTTTCTCCGTCACTACCCCCCCCTGCCACCAACTCTCGAAACAAATCGCTGATTCCTTTGCCGTGCGCACGTCGCACCCGCAGATTGGCCATTGACGGAGCAAGCGTGTGGCGAGCACTCGAATTGCATGAACAGGCTCATGCAGATCGAGTGCGTCCAGGGCGATTGTCGCTGCGGCAAACGGTGTCAGAATCAAAGGTGAGGGGCTGTGCCCTCCTGCCTAGCTGGCTCGATCTTTCCAGGGTCGATCTCGACCTGCGGGGCCTGTTGCCTGCGAAGTTCGGTGTAGGGCTCACCTCCATTTGCTGTGCCCCTTGACAGATTCCAGAAGCGACAATACGCGCCGATCGAGATTGTCAAGACGGAGAAGAAGGGCTTTGGTGTCCGAGCCGGGGCCGACATCCGAGCGTGAGTCTACGTTGTTCATCCCTGGGCATGTGATCTTACCGTGCACTCAGCTGACCTTGCAAGGGGTTCACTCTGCAGCGAGACGTTCGTGTACGAGTATGTGGGAGAAGTGATCGGACCGGCGCCGTTCGCGCGCAAGATGAAGGAGTATGCGAACGAGGGGATCAAGCACTTTTACTTCATGGCTCTCGACAAGGAGGTGGTGCGTTTTCTTTTTCTTTTTCAAGACCATCATTTTCCTCTCCGCTTGTTGTGTTGTCGTCGTCGCCGGGCGCAAGAACTGAGGTTGACGACTATTCTGTGCCTGCCTCGGCTCGAAAACAGTTCATCGACGCGACCAAGAAGGGTGGCAAGGGCCGCTTCCTCAATCACTCTTGCAACCCGAATTGCTACGTCGCGAAATGGACGGTCGGTCGCAAGATGCGGATGGGGATCTTTACGAAGCGCAACATCAAGAGGGACGAGGAGTTGACGTTCAACTATAACGTTGACCGATACGGGTGAGTGAGGCCGTCCGTTCGTGGCAGCCGCGCGATTCAGTCTGTCTAGGGTGCTCACTTTTGCGCGCGTATGCTGCGTTTTGTTCCGCACTGCAGCCACGTCGCCCAGGAATGTTACTGTGGAGAGCCGAACTGTGTTGGCTACATCGGCGGCAAGACGCAAACCGATCTCGGCGGCATGGACGACCTCTACATCGATGGTGCGCACAGACTCTCCACTGATTTTTTGCGCCTTGAATACACTGACTAACTCTCGCGTGTGCCTGCCTCGCTAGCTCTCGGTATTGCGGAGGAAGTCGAGGCGCTCGGGCTCAAGGGGTCCAAGAAGAAGAAGGGCAAGAAACTCGACGAGGACTTCACGGTGAGTCGCTGCACCCCATATCATTGCTTTGCGCCTGCACGGACTGACTCGATGACTGCTTCCGTTCCCGCAGCCGACTTTACATCCTGTTCGGCTGGAGGAGGTGCCCAAGGTGTCGTCGGCGATTCGGCAGGCTCTGCAAACTCGGCGCATCCTCGAGAAACTGCTCACTCGTGTGCAGGTCAGTGTCGCGTCATCATACTCCCTCCCTTGGAAGTTACGATAAGCTGACTGGGCTGGCTGTCGCGGTGCAGATGACGATGGACGAGGAGGTTCAGCGAAACCTGCTCCGTCTGCACGGCCTCAACCTCATGAACAATATTCTCCGCGAGTACGAGAAAGACATCCATGTTATTACGCTCGTGAGTCTCTGGTCGTACGGGCTCTTTCGAAGTCGATGGACCAGTAAAGCTGACGTGCAGGTTGCGCCCGCCCGCATCAAACGCAGGATCTCGAAATCCTCGGCCGGTGGAAACTCCAAACGCGAAACAAGATCGAGTCGTCCAAGATCGAGGAGAACGTGCAGAAATGTTTGAACCTCGAGGACGACAAGGTCAAGACGCTGGCGAACGAGCTCCTGCAGAGCTGGGCCGACCTTCAACTGGGTTACCGCATTCCGAAAGCGCTTCTGGTGAGTTTTCTTAGGCAATCTTTCCTTTTTCTGCCCCTTGCCTGTATCTAACGACGGGGTGGCCCGATCATAGGATGCGAACGACCCTGCGGAGCGGAAGCGCGTCTCCGATTTCGACATCGAGCAGATGGCGAAGCGTGCCCGGCTGGACGACCAGGTCAAGCAACCGGAGGAGAGCCGCCCCGAGTTGCAGTTCCAGGTGAACGTCGCCGAGACGATCCGAGTCCCCGACGGGTGGGACGCTCACTGGGACCGCATGCGCGAGGCCGCCTACTTCGTCAATCGGTTTACCGGTGCCGTCCAATGGGATCCGCCGACCCGGCCGGCGCGCAAACCCGATCCGGTCGCGCCTCGAGCTGCCGCGCCCATCGACGCGAACGAGATCATCGCGCAAGCGGAACGTGCTGCGCGAGAAGCCGCCGAAGCCGAAGCGAGGCGGGTTGCGGACGAGAAGGCGGCGCTCGAAGCGGAACGTCAGGAGAAGGCGGAGCGCAAGAGGCAAGAGAAGGAGGAGTCGGCGCGGGCGAAAAAGGACAAGAAGGTCATGAGCCTCTTTAGCGGCGTGGTCGTCGCGACCATGAGCAAGTACCGCAAAGAGTTCGAGCCAGAAGCGTTCAAGAAGCGTGCTCGCGAGGTGAGTCCGCGACTTTCCCTCCGTCTGACAGCCGCTGATGGAAGCTGATATTCCTGTGCTCCGCCGCACAGGTGAGCGAGATCCTCGTCGAGAAGGAGAAGAAGCGCCCGTCGTACGCCACCGACTCGTATGACGCGCTCGCACCCGAGAAGGAGGCCAAGGTCAAATCGTTCGTCAAAGAATGGACCAAGAAGCTCCTCGAGCGACGCAAGTCTGGCCGCCCACCTTCGTCCGCTCAGAAGAAGAGCACTTCGAGCGGGCCGACTGCAGCCTCGTCGTCGGCAGAATCGCCAGCACCCAACGGTGGCGCAGACGAAGTACCCCTCAGCGGCGCGGCATCCGACACTCCTACTCGCTCATGACGCGCTGTCCTTTGTCGCGTGTGCAGTATGCAATCAATATCTGCAATGCTTATAAAGTATCACAACGCATCTCGTCTCGTTCGGCCTCGTTGGGCGGGAGAACGTTAGAGGAGGGGTCATGAACGAATACCTTTTCCCAACAAGTGCACAGACAGAACTACAGAGAACCCCTCGTCTAGAGCTTGGCCTTGGCCTCGCGAGTCACGTGTCCGATGATGTAACCCGACGGCGCATCGACTGTGAAGGTCGGAAAGTCAGTTGTTGTGGGAGTCCCGTTTGCCCGGAGTGACTAGACTCACCAGGCGTAAAGACCTCGGCCTCCTTCGGCTCGGTGTTCTTGAGACCGATGTAGCTCAAGTCCGGGGCGATGTAGTGCTGTTTGCGCCAGACGGTTTCCTCATCAACCCCCGAAGCACCGCCTCTCGACCGTCGTCGATACGGAACAGGAACATACCTTGTTCGGCAGCTCGTACTTGATATCAGATACGTCTGCGTTGTCGCGCAAGACCTTTTCGCACATCAGGTACAGCGTGGCCTGCACGCTGGCCGAGTTGTGCGTCGCAAAGATCTCGAGCGTCGTGTCGACCACGCTCCGGTAGATCGCGTCAAAGTCGATTCGGAGGCTGGACAGCGCCTGCTTGGTGAAGGGGGATGCGGGGATAGGAACGTTGTAGACGCAGTCGACCGAAGTCGAGAAGATGCGGTCGTCGACCGGCTTCAGGGTCGTGTACTTGTCGAAGACGTAGTTCTCGAATGAGGATTCGGTCGTCTGCCGGAAATATGGGCATGTCAGTTGTCTCTCATGCTGCGGAATCCTATTCTGCGAGCGGCAACGGGAACGCGTCTGCGTCCACGGTCGCTTGCTGCTTCAGAACTGCGGCTCAGGCGTCGAGACCAACACCCACCTTGAGGCAGAGCAGACCCGAGATGCCACCCTGACATGTTGCCGTGACCGCGTTCTTGCCCTTGGTCGCGTCGACGACCGCCGAAACCGTGCGCTTCTCATCTCCGTCGCGGACAAACGAGTGCTTGTGCGCCTTGCCCTTGACGTTGATCCGCGACCACTTGAGCTGAACAATGTCGACAGAGCACCGCGACAGGTGCGACTACAAGTGCATCGGGTCCACAAGCGTCAGTTGATGCTTACTTCGACGGAAACTTCCTCGCGAGAACGAGGGAGCCGGCCGCGGCAACTCGATCCGTGGCCCGATAGACTCACGTAGGTGTCGACAAAGTGCAGGGCGAGGTCGAGAGCAAACTTCTCGGGCTGGAGGACGTACGGCGACGTCTTGGCGAAGACGTTGCAGGTGTTTCTGCGCAGGGCAAGAGGAATGTCAGTCTCGCCGTCACAGTCCTCGAGCCTCAGGACGACTTCCGATTGAAGCGTTCATCAAACGGCTGGCGGCTACGGCAGCTCATGTGAACGGTGCAACTCACTTGATCGAATCGGTTGCGACGATAGGCGAGTTGTCGCTGTGGGTCCACGCGCGCTCGACGTCGCCCTCGACTAGGCAGCGGATAACGTACTCGACAAAGTCGTGCGTACCGTCGGCGTGGCGGACGATGCGCGAGACGCGGACCTTGTCCTTTCCGTACTTGGCGAGCGCGAGGTGAGGCATCGTGTGTGAGAGCAAGTGTCGAGGAGAGAGCGGAGATGAGAGAGCGGGTGAGAGATGCAAAGCACAGAGACAGAAAGAGCTGCGTCCGAAGATGCACGAGTGGCAGCAGCAGGAGAAGTCGTCCGAAGGCTATTCAAGGAAGCATTAAGACTCGGCCCGCGACAAAGACCGGAACGGCCAACCGGAGGAAGGCGAGCGGAGGAAGCGGACGAAGCGGACTCTTCTCCGCGATAAGCAGCTTATCGTGTGTTTCTTTTGTAGCCATACAACAACGATATGCAATGCAATGCGGAGATGCTCACATGACCTCAGAAGACCCGGGGGAACGTACTAATCTGCTCGGGCTTTGCCTTTACCCTTCGCCCTCCTCCGGCGCGCCTTCTCCTCTTCCTCCTCCTTTTCGTCCGCGGCCGTCTCCTCGTTGATCAGATTCGGCCGGTCTTCGTCCGGAGACACGTAGCCGTTGGGAAGCCCGCTACCGCTACCGTTGGCGACCAAGCCGTTCGCGCGAGGGGGTGGGAGCTCGAGCGGCGCAGCGAGACGGACCGCGCCCGCAGTCGCGGCTTGCTTCTCCTTCTCCTCTTTTTCGGCGAGCTTGTCGTCGCTGTTCATCGTCTCGGCCGAGAACCGCTGCTGGACAGTCTTGTAGTGCTGCATCTCGGCCTGCGAGACTGACGGCACCAGCTGCGAGATTCGAGTGGTGTCAGTTCAACACCGTGATCGGCCGCCAAAACTCCCGAGCGACTCACCTCGGCCAAAGCTGCTTCAAAGTCTTGCTGCGCGACCAAGACGTTGATCTCGGCCGGCGTCGCGATTTCGGCGAGGTAGTACTGCGGCGTGAGGAGCGGCGCCGCCCCGGTCGAATACGGCGGCTGCGCATTCAGCTCGGCTGTGACACCCCCAAGAACGTCAGCGATCGCCCGGTGTAAAGGTTCTCTAGTGTTCATGCTGCACTTACAGATCCGCTGGTCGATCTCGCCAGCTTTTCGGGTCATGGCCTTGAGCATGGCGTCTGAGCAGAGTGCGTAGAAGTCGGCACCGGTGTAGTTGAACGGACACTGCTCGGCCAAGCGTTGCAGGTCCGTGTCGGGCGCGAGCTTGAACTTGCGTGTCAAGGCTTGCATGATCTTGAGCTGGGCGTTGTGGTTGTCCGAGACGCCGAGGTACAGCATGCGGTCGAATCTGTAAGAGATTAGATGTGTCAGCGAGTGATTCATCATGGGAAGGGGAAAAAGCGAAGCGACTGACCGTCCGGGACGCAGCAACGCCGGGTCGAGCAGATCGGGTCGATTCGTCGCGCCGATGACGAAAACGTCGTTGCCGCCTTTACCTTCGCTCATGCCGTCGAGTTCGGCAAGCAACTGACTGACGATACGGTCCATCACTCCGCCCGAGTCGCCTTGGTTCCCTCGCTTCGGCGCGACAGAGTCGAGCTCGTCAAAGAAGATGACGCAGGGCTTGGCGTCGCGAGCGCGCTGGAACACGCGACGGACGTTCGCTTCCGACTCGCCGATGTACATGTTGAGGAGTTCGGGACCCTTGACCGAGAAGAAGTTGAGCGAGCAGGAAGTGGCGACTGCCTTGGCCAGCAAGGTCTTGCCGGTTCCGGGCGGACCGTACAGAAGGATACCTGCAACGTCGTCAATGAGTTAGTGAGATGCCATACGGCCAAGGAAGACTGCCGCCGACTGACCGCTTCGCTTCTTGAGCCCGTCGGCGAAAAGTTCAGGATGTTCGAGCGGCAGCTGAATCGTGTCGAGGATGTCGCTCTTGACGTTGGCCAAACCACCGACATCGTCCCAAGTCACATTCGGGATCTTGGGAGCTCCGATACTCTCCGAGTACGCAGACCGCGCTTTGTCGAGTGCGGCGTTAAAGTCTAATGACGTGAGGGACAAGCCGGCGGCGCGGATGTCGGCGGGCGTCGGCGCTGACTTCGTCTCGTTCTCGCTAATAGCCATGACGCGCTCCACTGCGGCCGAGCGGGCCCGTCGCACGAGATCGACGAGATCCGTTGCCACGAGAGCAGCGGTCTGGACAGCGAGGGCGCGCAAGGATGCATCCGGTGCAATGAGGTCGCTAGCAGTAAGGCGTCGCAGGATCGCCAGTCGTTCAGGTTCGCCGGGCGCCTACAGGGTTCAAACGTGGTTAGTCGTGGCACAGCGAGCATGCATTGTACGTCGGGAGTAGTCACTTGCCTCGAGTGCGATCTCCTCCTTGAACAAGCCGAGCACTCCGGTCGGAACCTTCTCCACGTCGGTAGTCGTCGCGGCGACAACCACGGGCCAGTGCGAGCTGGTCCAGCCTTCTCGCAGAGTCTCGAAGCACTCGCGAAGTACGGTAGTCATTGGCGGCTCTGTTGAGCGGAAGGGCGGGCGTCAGTCAGGCCAAGGTTGTGGCGAGGGAGAGAGCTGTGTAGCGAGGGAACGGCGCACCTTGTCCGGTCTCCATCGTCTGACTCTTGCGAGCAAGAGCTTCGATGTTTCGCAGCACAAGCACAACCGGTGCGCAGGCAAGAGCCTTGTCGACCGCGAGAGCTCGAAGCCGTCCTTCGGTTTTCGCATCGGTGTCGCCGATCAAGTCGTAGCAGTCGAGTTCGAGTATGCCGATCCCGGCGTCGCGAGCGACTTGACGGAGAAGGGTGCGCTTACCACTGCCGCGTGCGCCGTGGAGGAGCAAGGAGAGAGGAAGCGCGTATGAAGCGGCTTGCGGGGTCAGGGCCGAAAGGACAAACGAGTTGAGGCGCGAGGCCGGTGTCGGATTGTCGAGAATGTTGGTGAGCGCTGCCGAAGAAGAGTTGCTAGCGTCGGGTTTTGGCGACTCTGTCAAGTTATCGGTGGTCAGATATGCGCGTCAAGAATCACGCAAGCCTCGACAAGTCAAGTCGACTCACCGCATCCGAGCCAACCTGCCACATTCGGGATCCGGCCCCGTTCGACCCCGGTCTGTACCAGCTTGGTGACCTGCGGGTCAACGTAGCAACCGAGCAGTCCCTCTTCGATTTCTGCGTCGAGTTCGACATCGCCCGTAGCTGCCTGCGTGGCGGATGACGAATCGAGGGCGAGAGCGGTGACGACGAAATAGACGACGGCGGTCGGATGTTCAGACGCTTGAGGAAGCCTTGGAACACGTCTTCGTCAGTCCTCGCATGCTTGAACGTAGCTCATCATGCTGACAACGGTACGCACTCGATCTCCTCTTCTGGAGGGGCATCATCCTTCGCATCGCGCACAAAGCGGATCTTGTCCTCTGCGATCCCGACAGCAATCACGTCACCCTTGACGACCTTTCGTCGTTTGTTCTGGAAGTGTTCCTTGAGCGCCTCGAGGAACAGAGGCTGGAAGACCTTGTTGACCGAATGCGGCGTCGCGAGCCGAGCGATGGTGACGGAAGCAGCCACCGGCAAGGGCGCAGGGAGGATTGAAGAAACGGCTGGAGCGGGAACGAGACTCAGAGTGAGGGGTTCTGTGGCGGAGGCGGAGAGGGCCGGCGTTCCGACGAGGTTGTAGAGCGTTTGAGGCGGAAGGAAGAGAGATGGAGAGTGGTCGCTGTCGAAGGACGCTTCGTCAGTAGGAATACTCTCTAGCGCAGCATATGGCGAAATCACAGACCCTTTGAGTGCAGACGTCGGGAGGCATACGTCGGCAGCGAAGACGCGAATCAACCGGCCGCAGGGCGTCGGACCGCCGCCGCCGCCGGAAGCCGAACTCGCAGACTGCCTCAGTACTGCCCAGTCCCCACTGAATAATCCCCACCGGCCTAGATCCTGTGTCGAAACGAACGCGCGCCAGTTGTCGTCCTCGTCCGCGTCCGGTTCAGGCGTGAGGAGTTCGGCGGGGATGGCAAAGTCGAGCGGAGCGGCGCCGAGGAGGTGGCCCGTTTCTTCGTACAGCGTACGTGAAGATTCCAACATTGGAAACGAGGCCATCTTGTGCGTTTCGAGGTGGGCCGGCAACGGCGACGTCAACGGTGTTGCGTGCGCTTTGCGCGGCAGGAGGACAGACGACGCGAGGAACGCTTCGTCCAAGTCAAAGTCGGCAAAGGCGTCTTGACTCGAGTCTCCCGATGGCTCGTCGTCCACGTCCTCGTCGTCCGCAAGCGCGTCTGAGGCAGAGGTGCTCGTCCCGTCTGCGGCTTCCGCGCTGCCCGCCTCGGCGTTCCTGGTCGGAGGCAGGACCAGTAGCCTGGTCTGCTTGCGGACAATCTCTCCCTGCATGACGGGTTCAGTCATGGCGACCTTCCATCGACCGAGTCCCGAGACGTGGACGACCGCTCCCTGCCTGACGAGGTCGCAATCGGGGCGAGCGAGCCTCTCGTCGAGGTCGGATCCGGCCGACTGCGCATTCGCATACGAGTCGGCATCGAGTGCAATCAGGATGACTGAACTGAGGGCGAGCGGGGTTGACCTGGAAATGCCGAGAGACGGACGAGACGTCGGTGTGGGGGAACAGGAAGAGATCCGGTTGAAGACGGCCGAGTGCGCTTCGAGCAGCGAGCGGGGCACGAGGAGTAGATTCTCGACTCCCTCGACCTGTATGCGACTGTCCGTCAGTACGAAGTGCGCGGCCTGTGACAGGATCCTTGGGCTGGACTACTCACGGCGGCTGCCTCCGCCTTTGTCGCTTCTTGGGCCCTGACGAGCAGCGTTCCCAATTGCTTCGAGCCTGCCGGAGTACCATGCAGAGCATGCAGGGCGAGCACGAGCCGGGTGGGCGGGTCGCGGTCCGAATCGGTCAAGCGGGTCCAGAGGGAGGGATGAACGAGGACGAGTCCGCGATCTTGCGCGTGCGGGATGGGCGCATAGTGCGCGGCTATCGAGTCCATGGCTCGTGTTTGCCGAGTCGCTATAGCTGGCGTGCGTTTGAGATCCCTTCAGAGCGAGGTTGGCTGGCAGCAAGTCGACGCGGGTGGCCCGGCTACTTGGCGGCCACGTTTCCCGAAAAAGATGAATCCGGAGACAAGCGGAATCCGCGGAGCCAGTAGCGCTGAACTTTCTGCGCCTGCGACCCCACTCTTTTCTCGTTCCTTGGGCGCAACGCTCTCCTTTTCCTGTTCTTCACTGACTTGAGTGTTGCGCACCGAAAGCACAGCCATGCCGACCGAGTTCCAGACCGTCAGTTCCGAAGCGAAAGGTGCCTTCCGAGCTCCTCACTAGCTGACTTTCCCTCGAGCTCCCTCGTGTGATCAAGACTTCCGCCGGCGTCCGACGCATTACCAAGGTCGATCCGACCGAAGCCCTCGACAAGCCAAACGACCCGAAAACTGTACGCGCATCGGTCCTGCGTGGTCCGGCAGGTCAAGACGCTAAATCCCTCGCGACGTGCTGCCGCAGTTTTTGCTCTTGAGCGGCGTCAACCACGCCTTGTTCGGCAAGCGGGACGCAAAACAGTGCGTAGTACGACGACGCACGAGCGATTGGAGGCTGATCTGATCCGATAATGGCGCCGCTGCAGGTACGGCACGACCACTCTCGCCGAGATCGAAGAGATGGTCACTCGCGTCGGAAAGGAGCTCGGAGTCGAAATCATCTGCGCCCAGACCGACTACGAGGGTGAAATGTGCCAGTTGGTAAGCTTCCGCCGCCACCTCTCCGTGGGGCATGCTCTTTGCGCCCAACCGCTCCGAGCGCCATGCCGCCGCAGCTTTCCGCTGCGGGCTCTGTACGGCACAGACAATTGCTCCCCACTGACGCGGTTGAAGCGTACAGGTGCACTACTCTCGGTGTCTCGGCGGCGTAGTCATGAACCCAGGTCCGCTCAACCTCGGTTGATCAGTCCCGTTCTGCGTTCTGGCCACTGATTCTCCCTTCGTTCCGCAGGCGCCTGGGCGCATTACTCCTACGCCCTGCGAGACGCAGTCGACGCGTGCGACTCACCCGTCGTCGAAGTCCACATCTCAAATGTGTATGTCCTCTCATCCTCGCAATCTTCTCTTCCGAGGCACTGCCAGCGGTTTCTTTTCCCCGTCGCATTCCCTGACGCCTCTCGACATGTACACAATACAGCTACGCGCGAGAAGAATTCCGCCACAAATCGGTCACTGCTCCGATCGTTGCAGGGTACATTGCGGGCTGCGGCATCCTCGGATACGAGGTGAGTTTGGCGTCTCTCAACTTGACCGCGAGATTTGCGTCGGGGGGCATTTCCTGACGTTGCGGACCACGCTTCCTGGGACAGCTCGGCCTCCGGACGGCGATTCAGCGAAGGGCAGAGCGAGACGCTGCCAAGAAGTAGAGACTTTTCGGCGACAGCTGCGACCCAGATTTTTCCCATCTCTGGAGGGATCCGATGACTATGCGAGATCTCCGGAAACGGACTGCAGATAGACTTGTTTGCCTTGTTTCAGAAGCTAACGTGACGAGTAGAGACAGCTCTGCGCGATTACATGACGAAAAATGGAACAGCAGATCGAATGGAGAGACAGAGAGAAAAGTAAAGGAGAAGAGGGGAAACTGGGTATCACGGATGGGGCGGGGTGTGAATGCAAGCAAGGGTGAGGAAAAGCGGCCAACCCGGTCGGAGCGGCAAGGGTGGTGCGCTAATAGCAAGCGGGCTTGGAACAAAGCGGAAAAAAGAGGTCGACCGTTTACTCGCTCTCGTCCTCCTCAATCTTCTCGGCGACCTCCTCTTCCTCCTCGTCGTCACTCTTGGCAGCCTTCTTTGCCGGCTTCTTCTTCTTGCCAGCCGCGTCCGGGTTCTCGGCCTGTTCCGACGTCGAAATGTTGAATGATGGCAAGTCGCAAGAGAGGTCAGCGATCTTTGTGGTGGGCGCAAGTGCATGAAAGGGAACACAAGGCACGCACGTCGTAGGCAGCCTTCTCCTTCTCGTAGCGAGCCTTCTCGGCGGCAGCCTTGTCCTCGTATGGCTGCGAGGGAGCCGACGGAAGTGGGAGAGAGCGCTGTATCAGCACTTCGGCCGGAAGGAAAAACTGGCCGACGCGTCAAAGCGCGCGCACCTTGCGCTCAGCCTCGTCGGCCTCCTTCCACTTGGCACCGAGGATCTTGCCGATCTCGCCTGCGCAGGAGAGGGGTACGGGTCAGTTCCAGGGCAAACATGCGGGACAATGTCGAAAGTTCCGGACTGACCGAAGGTGACGTCGGGCTTCTCCTCCTTGACCTCGGCACGCTTGTCCTGCGAGAAGAGCATGTACGCCGACAGGGGGCGCTTCTGTAGGGAGGGGAGGGGAGGAGAGTCGTTGGGAAGGTCAGTCGCGTCCTACCCGAGAAGTCCGCCTCTTCTGACGCGACGGCGACGGTCCAGGTGGATCTGCGACGCGTCATTGTGCTTGTGGAAAGTAAAGGTAGCGTACGGGCGCGTTGGGGTCCTGTCGGCGCGTGGTTTCGAGGTCAGATAAGGAGTCGCACAACAATGGTCAGAGGATGGAGACTCGAGGCTGACCTTCTTAGGCTTTGCGGTGGCGGTGGCCTTGCCCGAGCGAGTCTTTCCTTCCTTGGGCATGGTTTACGAGGTCTTTGCGAGTACCGGGAGGAGTATAGTCAGCGGGAAGGGACAAAGGATGAAGGAAACCACGTTTGTTTGTCGGGCCTTTGTGTGTTTTTCTCCTCCGCTCCACCTGTTTTCTTTTTTTCGATCGACGCCATTTGCGGGGATGCATAGACATGCACGCCGACGGGATGCAAGTGCAGTGTACCACGGGAGGCAGACGTGGTGGTCGTTGTTGTGAGATGGCAGAATGCTGCCCTCCGAGTGGTGGGGCTGCGGATGGGGACGCGAGGCGAGGACGACGTCGCTGACGAACGCGGTGACGGCGACGGCGACGAGACGGGGGGCGGGAGAAGATGGCTCACCTTGTGTGTTTGGGCTGAAGGAGGGAGAGCGAAGCGAGGTGAGAGAAGAGACCAGGTCGAGGGTCAGTCAAGTTTCTCAAGTTGAAGCGGCTCGCTGGCAGAGAGAGGCGGGCGCACCGAGAGATGGGCAACACAGGGCGAAAGGGAGAGCCCGCAAGAGAGCGCGCGCGCTGACGGCACTCAACTCGCCCGCACCACTGACGCTGCCCCCTTTCTTCCGCGTTTGACCATACATGTTCACTCTCTAAGGACTCTGCTATCAGCTTGTTTCACAACTATTGCGTGTAACTTAGAGCGCAGCGCCAGAGTCGAGCCCTGCGCGTCGTGTCCGGCCAATCACTGCTTGCCACGTCATCACTTCGAAAAACATAACTACCGTCGGAACAGCTGCAGAGCTCTACTTACGAGCTGGGCGTGATGGAAGAGAACGCGTCGACAGTCATCCGGTCATGCCCAGAGAGCGAGAGAGCTGGTCGTCTCGGCCGCCGCGACCTCGAGATCGTCATCGCGGTCTCGACCCTGTTTCGCTCTCTCTCCACCCTGCATACCATATACTTAGACCATGACCGACGAAGCGACCAGCGTACCGACAGCCCAGAAGAGCGGTCAGTCATTGCTACTCCCCTTGCGCTCGCCGTTTCAAATGGGAGGCGTCCGGACGGTTGCGACGAACACACCCCGCGTCGAACGAGTCGCTCCACTTCGCTGCCGACTGCTGCCTTGCGAGGGAGCGCTGGGATGCAGGGTCAGCAGTGGGAAGTGCAAGGCGAGGCACGCGCGATATCCGAGCATTCGCAGTCCGAGAGACTGCGCGACCGACCCGAGCAGTCTCCCCGAGGCCAGTCGTCTCTGCGCGCCGCCACCGCAACGGCGGCACACAAAGGCACGACGGTGGAGTCGGAATCCCTTGCCCGAACGCGCGGCCGGCGCAGAGCAAGCAGGGTTCGATCATCGGCAGGGACAAAATGACTGACGATCCCACTCTCGCTTTACTCTCTTTCGCAGGCTGGACCAGCTTCCTCAAGTCGCTCGCGAGCTTCTCCGGAGACTTGTCGGGCTTGACTGCACCCCCCTTCGTGAGTCTGAACGCGAGCGCTACCATTGACACGTCCGGCTCACGATGCACATTCAACCCGCAGATCCTGTCCCCCACCTCTCTCTCCGAGTTTCCTTGTGAGCGACGAATCCCCGCGTGGAAGGCACTAAACCGGACTCCGAGTTGACCGATTCCGCGCCCGGCAGCATACTGGGGCGAGCCGAAAGACCTCTTTGCGGCCATCGCCGACGGCACGACCCCCGAAGACCGACAGTTGCGCGTTACGCGCTGGTTCCTCGCGACGCTGAGCGGCCAGTTCACGCGACGAGAGAAGGAAACCGGCTCGGAGAAGAAGCCCTTGAACCCGTTCCTCGGCGAGCAGTTCCTCGGCGAGTGGGACAACGGCGAGTTGGTCCTCACCGTCGAGCAGGTTTCGCACCACCCGCCCATCACTGGTGAGTCTCCCTCCCGCGCAGTCGACACGAAGCCCCAATGCTAACCATGGTCCGTACCTCGTTAGCCTACCGCCTCGAGAACAAGAAGAAGGGCATCGTTTGGGAGGGCAACTGCGCCCAGAAGACGAGTTTCTCGGCGAGGATGATCAGCGTCAAGCAGGTCGGACACGGCTTGCTGCGCCTCAAGCTCGCGGACGGCTCGACCGAGAGTGAGTCCCGATCAGGTCCCGCTTGGGTTTCCTTAGGGATGCGGAGGACTGACATGTTCGCCGTTCCGCCAGCCTACCTCGTCACCTTGCCGAAGCTCAAGATTGAGGGACTCTGGACCGGTCGCCCGTACGTCGAACTGACCGAGACGTCGTACATCCAAGGCTCGCACGGTTTGACGACCACCATCAAGTACTCGGGTGCCGGATGGGTGACGGGCGCGTCCCACTCGCACCAGACGACGATCACGACGGGCGCGGGCGGCCCGACCTTGTACACCATCTCGGGGACCTGGGTCGGCGAGAGCAAGTTCATCAAACCCTCCAAGGATGGCAAGGAAGGTTCGCTCTTCCTCGACGCGGGCGATGCGGTCACGCGCGAGCGCATCTCGGTCAAGCCGATCGAGCAACAGAACGAGTTCGAGTCGAGGCGGGCGTGGAAGGCCGTCGCGGACGGGATCCGGAACGGCGACTACGACGCGGCTTCGGTCGCCAAGGGGACGCTCGAGAACTCGGAACGGCAGAAGCGCAAGGACGAGCAGGCCGGCGCCGATGAGCCGTTCCAGTTGAGGTTGTTTGACTATGTCGAGAACGACCCCGAGTATGCGCAACTCGCGGCTCTGCTCAAGTTCAAGGTGAGTTCTCAGAAGACGCGGACTCGTGTTTGAATCGCTCCTAGGTGAGAACGTCGACTGACCTGTTTTCCCGTCAGCCGGAGACGGAGGATTCGTGGGTTCTCAAGCCGTCGGCCGGTCGGTAGACTGGATTCGAGTACACTACAAGAGATCTGGTTCAGCTAGCTAGAAGCTGCGGACATTGTTCGAGACAGGCCTTGCTGTTAGACTTCAGTTCTCTTTTCCGCTACCCTCTCCCTCTCTGGATCCCCCGCCCTTCTGCCGTAGCTTTCTAATGTTGCGCCTGTCATGACTAGTCGGTATGAGTTTGAACTCTGTTCCTCGGCCGCTTTCCTCGACAGGTCATATTCTTGCATTTTTCGCGGAGCCGTCCGTCTCGAAGATGATGAGAGCCTGTCCATCCTTCTCGCTCTCTCGACGCGTTGATTCGCCAGACCAGACGACCAAGACGCTATGTACTGGACGGCCAAGACGAAGGAGCGGATAGCAACGCCTCACGTGTTCTGGCGGAGACCGCCTCGTCATCCAACAGCGCCGACTTGGACAGCGCTCGTCTGCCTCGTGTACGGCCTAACCGGGGCAGTGCTCGCGCAGAACCAGAGCCTGACCTCGCCATCTACCACGACCATCACGCTCGGCAGCGCCCAGTCGACATTCTTGTCTCTGCCGGCGCCTGCTTCGTTCCCACTCTACATCTCGCTCTCGCTGTGCAATATCCCCGCCAGCCTCGCTGCGAACGATTCCTTCACGCTGCCGGTCCAACTCGCACGGAGCTTGTACGTGTCCAACTCGTCGAGCAATCCGCTGCCCGGACCGTCTGCCGACCCGGATGCGACTGGAGTCCCTCGAGGTTCGAAAGGTGATTCGAGCGCGCTCGAATACGGCTACGGGAACGTTACGATCCGAGCTGCGAACGAGGGCAACCTCACCATCAGCATCTACGCGCCGGACGCGAATGATCTGCTCGAAGGAGGCGATGGGACGTGGTCGGACGAGTCGATTCTAGCGTCGCCCGGCAGCGGCGGCGACCGCAACGAGCAGTGGACGTTTGAACTCGGACTCGCAAACGGGACCGAGATGGCTCCGTACTGGGCGACCGGTCAGCCCGGGTTCAGGCTCGAAGACACGGACGCGACTTCCGTCTTGCTCGCCGCGACCAATCAGTCGCAATCGTACACCCCCGTCCTCGCGAGCACCTCGGACCTCGCCCTCCCGCTCGCGCGGTCACATTGCTTCCTTCGTCGGGCCATGATCAGCAATATTGCGACACCGCCGAGGATCGCCGAGAGTTTGACGTCGAGAGGGTACGGCCCGGGCGAACGGAACCAATTCTTGATCTCGGATCTCGCGCGAGGCACCAACTTTACGGCATGGCTTGTCGAGAACTCGACTTACAGCGACGGATCCTCCCAGATACGAGTCTACGACCCGGTCTTCTTTGCGACAAAAGAGAGTGAGTTGATGGCGTCTCTTCCCCGTCCGCCACTTCGGAGGAGCTAACCCGAACCTTTCGTGGCAGCGGATTCCTGTCGCCTCGTATTCGACGTCCCGTCCTGTCCAAACGTCGCCTACGCCGTTCCGGCACCGCAGTCCATCAGCACCTCGCAGCTGATCAGCTACTTCAACGAGACCGTGTTGGCCTCGCTCGCCAACTTTTCGCGCACTCTGACCACCTTCCCTTGCGACAAAGAGCCGTACGGACTTTATTCGGTCGTGTCAAAATGTTCAGATTGCCTCGAAGCGTACCGGGATTATGTCTGCGCGGTCGCGATGCCGCGGTGCGACGATGCGCCGCCGGGCGTCTCGCTCAACGATACAGTTCCCGACACGTACGACTCGAACGGCGATGTGATCGCGTCCTGGTTCCTACCCGACTCGTACCAAAGCCGACTCGTGCGCACCGAGCCCTTCGCATCCCGCACACCCCTTTTCGGACCCGCCAACCTCTCCTCCACCTTCCCCTTCCTCTTCAACGAGTCGTACCCGACCGATCCGGCCAACCTCGCTCGCGAATCTCCCTTCCCGTATAGCGAGATTCCACCCTGCCTCGACCTCTGCAACCTCGTCCAGGCTCGCTGTCCGCCGTTCCTGAACTTTGTCTGCCCCAAGACGGACGGGTCGGGACCGAAAGGTGGCACGGGGAGCGCCGCGTGGGGTCAGACTCAGCCGGTCCCGTCGACGGAACGACTCGCGAACGATATCTACGGGAGCTCGCTTCAACATCGCGCCGCCGATCGATGGGGCAATGTCTTGCACGTCCCTTTCCTTTCTCTGCGACGAGATCGTATCAAGCAGAGCGCTGACGTTCTGTCTTACCTCCAGCTGCAACGCCCTCGAGAGCGACTTAACAATGGCACTTCAGTTCATCGATCCATTTGCTAAACAGCCTTTCGAGGCGCCGTTGCCGAAGAAGCCGCATGCGCCCGGCGGTGGCAACAAAGGGTCTTGATCCGTAGCTTAGAGTGCACCATGTATTGTTCTCTCCTTCACTCTTCGGTGACTGGGCGGTCATGATTTTACGGGCACTGAATGAACAGAGTACTTCGAAACGACATGTAGACTTTTTAAACGACCGACCCCAAGAGATAAAACACAGGACACCAGATCACAACTTGTGGCAGCAATAGAAACTCGCATACCTGCGGAGGAAGTCGGTCAGGCGTGGGAACGCTGGAACAAAGAGGGCAGGACTGCTCACATGTTGACTCGGTCGATGGGGTCCTTGCCGCCGATCGGACGCTTGTGGATACATTCGACCCGGAAGCCTTCGCGCCGGTACAGTTCGAGGTACCACGGCTCCTGTCCGGCCGAGCGGAAGAAGACGCGTCCTCCCGGCTTGAGGGCTATCTTGAGCGTCTGGATCGTCTGCGTGAGCTCGCACGGTTGCGCGCCCGCCGCCGGAGGAGTGACGACCGTGTTGGGGAACCAGTCCTGCAGGTCCATGATGATGGCGATAGTGAGGGAATTCTTGCCGAGGCGCTTCATGACGTTCATAATCGAGTCGGTGTGGACTCGGAAGCAGTCGAGGCGAGCCTGGGGAAGGCCGACGGAGGCCGTTTGGGTCAGCACAGGAGAGCAACGCCTGCTCAGAGAGAGAAACGGACTCACGGCGTCGTCCTTTTTGAGAGCTTCAAAGCCTTCTCGGGTCAAGTACGCCGGGCACGATTCTTTCGTGTACTTGCCCTCGAGGCAAAGCTGGTAGTGGTAGTTGTCGGTCTTGATCGGGGTATTGAGCGCGACGGGGTCGAAGGTGTCGATCGCGAATTGGGAGACCGACGTCTCTTGGAGGAAGACCTGAGCCTGGTTCATCGGGACGCCGAGCGCGTTCCACATGAAGGCCGGGTTGGCGAAGATGATCTTGCGCAAGAAGCCAGAGAGGAGGACCGGCCGGATCTTCTGGTTCCAGATTCGCCGCTGTTCGTTCAGGTCCTCGGCGATGCACATCTTGTGCGCCCAGCCGCGCAGTCCGGTGAGCGACAAGGCCCATGCGGACAAGCGCAGAGCGTGCCCGGAGCTAGGTGGAACGGCGAGGATCAGTCTGGGGCTCGCGGAGGAAAGGGGAAGAGCCTAACTCACTAGCCACGGCGGTAAAACATCGAGTCAAAGTAGTGCTCCTTCTTCCGCCAGAACTGGTACGCGTGCGAAGTGAGGAAAGGCGAGATTTTCGTGTCGAGCAATTCGCGGAAGTTCGGGTGACGACCCTCGCCGAACATCTGTTGCGTAGGGATCGTCAGATCTCTCGGCAAAGGCAAGCCAGGGAGAAGGGGAAAGTACCATCCAAAAGTCCTCGTAGTCGAGAGCAGAAATGCATGCGAGCCTGAGGGGAGAACGGATTAGCAATCAGTTCGCCCTGCTTCATGCCGCAAAGTTACGCACTTGAGCTCGAGCAAGTGACCTTGGCACGGGTTGAAGTCAACGGTGTGGATCCGGCGAGGTCGGCCTTCGATGGCATCTGCGCAGACCAAAAGGGTCAGAAAGATGTTCTGCGCTGAGCGCTGCTATTCCGCCCGACATACAATGCAGACTGCGGAAGAGGAGAGTAAGCAAGACGTGACGTCAGGACAAGTATTGGAACGAGTGAGTGAGAGCCTCACGCGTTGTCTCCCGCCGAGGTGATGCAAAGTACGGCGTCCTCCTTTCCGAGCTTGATGTGTTCCATGTCGACGCGCGGGTCTTCCCAGACGAACGAGTAGATGTACGAGCGGAAGTTGCGGTGGACCGGGTCGTCGACGTACGGCACTCGGAAGTGCTTGAGGCCGTAGTGGAAGGCGGTCAGTTGGAAATCCGGAGCGATGTCGATGCGGTAACTGTCGCTCTTGTCGCTCGAGCGCGAATCGGCACGCTTGAGCCCGGAAGCTGAGGCGGACGACTTGGAACGCGTCCGGGACAGAGCGGCGCTGGCTCCGAGCGCGAGGTCCGGCACTTCGCTCATCGAGTGCTGACGCGACAGGTTCGGATGCAGCAACGGCGAGGCCGAAGCCGAGATGGTGTTTCCGGCGTCGACCTCGTAGGCCTGACTCGCTTTCGCGGTGTCGATACGGCGAGAGGTGTGAAGCGAGACATAGTACGGAATGCTGACGAGACCAGGCAGGATGAAGCCGTTGCGCGCGTTGTAAGATTTGATCGTCGGGAACTTGTGCTCGAGGTAACCGCGGCGGGACGGGTGCAGGTCGACATGGTCGAGTTCGAACCAGTGGAGCCAGAACCAGCGCGAGAGCCAGCTGCATTGGCGCGAGGCAACGTCGCCGATGACGCCGGCAAGGGAGCTCGACTCGCGAGCCGACACGTAGAAGTCGCAAACGCCGAAGACGCCGGCCGGGTTGAGGAAGCGGTCGACACGGTCGAGCAACGTCAGGTAGTCCGGCATCATGCTGCGAAGTCGTGTAGGGATGTGAGCTGAATGTATCAACATAGGCTGCAGGAGTCTCCGCACCTGAGAGAGTAGCTCATCGTGACAAAGTCGAGACCGCCTTCGAATTCGACGCCTTCCTCGGACCACTCGGGCAGAGTGAAGTGGGTCGCGTCCTGGAGCAAACACTGCACGTTCTTGAACCCGCGAGCCTCGAACCGCTTCCGCGAGACTTCGAGAAGCGGTTCACAGAGATCGAGAACGTAGACAGCGTCGAAGTCTTTGATGGGGAAATGCTGCAGACCGCGCCTGGTCAGACTGACGACGCACATACGGCTCGGAAAGCGACCCTGCCACGCACCTTGTCCATCTCTTCGACATTCCAACCGGTGCCGCCGCCGATGTCGAGCCAGACGAGCTTCTTGCGCGGGTTCTTGCGGCGGACTTCTCGGAGGTGAGCCGCTGAAAGTTTCAACATGGTGGTTCTGCCGCGCAGCAACTTTTCGCGCGTCTTGTCGTAGATCTGTCAAGAAGTAAGATCAGTGTTCTGTCTCGCCTATACGTCGATGGATGTGACTGTACCGATGCCTGGCCCCGATAAAACTCTGTCAACCGGCCTTCCTGGGACGAGGTCTTGCCGAGCGGTCGGAAGAAGCAGTTCCAAGCGAAGCTCCAGGCCGTCATAAGCTGGCTGGTGAATGCCGAAAGGAGGACAAAGGCGATGGCTGCGCCGACGAGAGTCGCGGAAAGGCCGGGATGCTGCGTGTAAGTGTCGAGGTGGTGCTGCATCGGGCGGAAGTAGACGGTGAGGCCTGCTGCCGCGGCCAGCGCGACGGCTTTGTTCATCGTCAGGTATGAGGTTGGTACGAGGACGGGAGGAGGGTGTAGCAGCGATTCTGAGAAGAGGGATGAAAGCGAGATGTGACGAAGCCAGTAGTTTAGCAGCAGGGCCGTCTAAGAGAGGGGTGCCAGCCTTCGGAGCCAATACGCTCCTTAGACCAGTTCATTAGCAAGTCCTCGGGACTTGTTGAAAAAGCCCAGCAGCCAATGCACGGGAGCCTGCGAGGGTGCACGTTCCTGCGAAGTGCACGTGCGATCGAACATCTCTTGCTCGGCCGTAGAGCGTCCGCTTGAGCTGTGCGCTGTCGTCGGAGAGACGCAAGGGTGCTGCACTGTAGTGGGAGACAACAAAGCACTGCGGCGCGCCGCAAGGTCTGGGATTTAGCGAAGAAGACGAAGCGGCACCATCGCCGATGAGGCCGGAGGAAGAGAGAAAATTTTCGCGTAGTGTGACAGCATATGTACACCGTGAGTGCGACGTTTCTGACACGATACTTATACTTCACAGAGCTCCCAGCCATGCGCAATATGTGAGCTTAGTCCACCCGCCGCAGGAGGAGAGCTGAGAGAACGTTTCCGTGTTGCGAGGCTGAAACAATGCTGAGCGTGCGTCCGTCCGGATTCTAACAGTACAGTATCTACACTTGCTTCTGCAGCGTATCAAGAATTCCTCTCGAACCAACTCGGTGTCCCTCGATGAAGCGGATGCCCGCATCTTCGAGCGCTCCGAGCATGGGTCGCCAGACCTCCTCGCTCGTCGGAGCCACCAAGCCTCGCTGCGCGATCTTGCCGTCCAGGTAGAGCAATGCGCCGAGCGCGATTGGCTGGTAGAGGAAAGGACGCATCAGGGTGAGAGTTTGGCAAAGTCGGACCGAAAAGGGATGAGCTTACCACGCCGACCGTCGTCGCCATGGCGGAGGCTGAGGCGTCTCCGTACTGTGAACCGGTCAAGAATCAGCCTCGTTATACAGAATAGACAGATACCACGACGGCCGACCTGGACAAGGCTCGAGGTGAACAGGTGCGGGGTGCCGTCCGGTGCTTCGGTCGTCACTTCGTGAGCGAGGACAACCATGTCGCGCTCATGCGGACCGTACTTTAGTCGCTCGGACAGAATAGTCGAGAGGTAGTCGATCGGTGCTTGAGCGGTTTCTGGTAAGGCGATGGCCCCAGCTTCAGACTGCGAAATGGTGCCCGACGGCAGCAGAGCCAGCCTGAGAAGGTCCCCTTGTCAGCGACTGCACCGAGTTGGGGAGCTATACGGAGCAGACGACTCACTCTTGCAGCGATGCCACCACTTCCAGTACGAGTTCATGCCGGCCGTCCAATACTCGGAGCAACGCCTGCTCGCGGGATTCAGAATCTTTGACGTCGTAACCTTGAGCGGCGAGGCATGCGTCGACGAGATCCGTAGGCTTCGTGACTGGCGCCGCAAGAGGTTGCGTATCGAGGAGTCCGATACGTTTGAAGGCATCGACGACGCGCGAGAAGCCCGGGTATCGCAGCGTGCCGCGAAGGATGGTGGGCAAGTCGCTGGGTAGGCGGTACTGGGAAAGGTAACCGAGCGAGTCCCGGTTGGCGACACCCTCGAGGGCGAGTCCTCGCAAAAGAGGAAGAGTAGGGAAGTTGTCGCGGAGGAGGTTCGGTCCTGCGATCGAGACTTCCCGGCCCGCAAGGCGGAAAGAAGCGGCGTTCAAGGCGGCGGTCAAGACTCCTCGAGGCGACCACCTGTCAACGAGGCGGTGTCAGACTATATGTGAGGGCTGGAACGGGCAAGGAGGAGGCACGTACGAGAACTTGTAGCCTAGCGGTGCGTTACTAAGCTCCGGGCTGGGGAGACCGCCGCAGAAGGAGATGAAGGATTTGATCTGCAGCAGGCACCGCGTGTTGTTCAGCACCTGTCAATCGGCGGATAAAGCGCAAAGAACCCGCACGCACCGTGTGTCCTGTTGACGTGGCTTCTTCGATCAGACGCATGGCGGTAACGTGATCGATGCCGGGGTCCTGCACGAATTAAGGAGGCTTGCAATCAGTCGCTGACTCGGGGTGCGTGTTTCTTCGCCATCCCGCTCACCAGACCGAGCTCATTCAGTAAGACAATATCGGCGGCTTTAGCTCTGCGATCGTAACCTCGTCAGCGCTGCAAATCGACGGAAGAGACGCATGCCGGCAACTCACTCCTCGTGCAAAGCGGCCATTTCTGCCGACGTGTAGGAGGCCGTCACCAACGCCGCTTTGTGCTCGATACAGAGTTTGGCGATCTTGACATGCAAAGGGGCGGGGAGAAGACTGTGACCGGCGTACGGGACATCATCAGGGAGAGGTAGCCTTGACGGAGAAGTCTCGAACCTTACCTCAAAACGACATCGGCGTTCTGGATCAGCTTTGCAACCGCTTGGTCGTCGCCGGCATCCAGATGTACGGCTTCAACGTTCTTGCGCTCATCCGCCAGAGCTTTGGCTGCCGGGAGATCGTTACTAGCTGCGGCGTTGTGCAAACGGTTTAGTCCTCCATGCGGGGCGATCCAGCTTCGCGGGCAGTCACGAGTCAGGGACGCACCAACGATGACATCCAGGTCCGAGCGAGCGCTCAAGGTCCGGATTGCCGGACCGGCGACGAGGCTGTTTGAACAAGAAAAAGTCAGCGATTGAGCGGACCTTGCACTTGTCATCGACGGGTCGCCTCACCCAGCTCCAAGCACCACTGCCCTTTGACGCTTCGAGGACTTCTCCATCAATTCCATCACCCATCGGTGTTTCGCTTCGAGCTCGCCGTCTCGGACCAACGTCGCACGGTGGAGCGCGTCAACTGTCTCGGGATCGGCCACGCGGGCGTTCTCGAACCTCGGATCGTCGAGGAGTTGACGGATGTAGGGCAATAGAGCGTTTGAGAACTGCTTGGTTGCGTCGAGCGGGAAAGCCGAGGGGAGGATCTCCACCGTGGACAACTGAATGGAGTGGCGATCAGATGCGCTGCGGGCAGGGTTTACTTTCAGTACGTGATGTCTCTTCCGAGTCTTCTGAGATGCCCGCGCACACTCACTCGCGATGTAACCGGTCGGAGCGGGCGTCATACTGGACGATGGGGTCGTCCAGTGTAGTCGCGTGCCGGACAAACTCGAGCGATCCCTGAGTAGGTGGAATCAGCAAACAAGAAATCACCACCGTCAACTTTGGACTCTTCTCAGACTCACGTCGAAGTCGCAAGAGATGTCGATGATGGACGTGAGCTGGCTGTGCGGATCCGACTGCAGTTCGGCGAGTTGTGCAGTAGTGAGAAGGCGCGGAGATGAAGGGTTCCATAATCCGCCGTTGCAAAAGACGGTGGCGAAAGGCGCGATCTGTCACGGAGGGCGGGTGCGGCTGTGTCAGGTTAGGAGTGAACGAGACTCACGGAGAAGCCGCCCGAGCTGACCTTGCTGTGAAATACTGACTCGAACCGCTCGGGGTGATCGCGATATTCCGCTCGGTCGAACGCTTTTCCCGTGCGACTGACGAGGTAGTCCGACAGCTCGAGGTGGCAAGCATATACGATTCGCTGGTCACTCTCTGTTTCGAAAGATCCGAGTCAGCTCGGCAACGCTGAGGGGGTTGACTGAAACACGGGTGGGAAAAAAAAAACGAGACTCACTCGACTTGCGGGAGATGCTCTCGAGTTCGTCGGCTTGGATCCATTGGACACCGAGCTGCTCCAAGACGAGACGAGCGCCGGCTCCGACTTTACCCTTGCCGGTGATCGCGATGACGAGCTGGACAAGCGGCGGATATAGGTCAGTTTCCGGAGCAAACCCCTTCGTCTCCGGCGCCCGTTGCTATACTCTGCTCACCGGACTCTCGAGGCCGTCGAGACCTCCCTCGCGAATTGCCTCGCCCACCCGCTCAAGTTCCTGTCGCATCTTGTCCACCGTGCCAGCTTGAACCGGGCGTTCGAGGCTCAGGAAGGGCGTCGCGGCCCCCTTGGCGGCGAGGAGTTTCGTTCCGAGTTGCGCGAGCCCGTCGGCCATACCGCTGTAGCCTGCCAGGAAGCCAAACCCGACTGTGCGCTTGCCTCCTCCTCCTCCGGTTTCTTTTCCATTCGCATCTTTGGTCGGTGCGTCGGTGAGGAGCTCGTAATCGACAAAGCGAGTCCCGCACTGCCTTGACGATTCGAGCAAGGTCTTGACGAGGGGGAAGTTGTACGACTGGCCCTTGTGGCAGTGGAAGAAGCCGAGATGGGCGGCCGGGCGACAGGTAGCGGTTCCGGAGGAGAGCGGCAAAGTCGAAGCGACGGGCTCTTTCACGCCGGCGATCACGTCGCATGCGAGCGGATCGAGCCTGGAAACAATCTCTGCGCCTGCCTACCACCATGAGAAAGTATAAAGCAGAATGAGCGAGCCGATGCCAGTGCGTAGCTGATCCGAATTTTCAGTTCATCCGGATCAAGAACGGACGACTCACCTCTTTGTACTCCTCCTCCCGGATCGCCCTCTTGCTGCACTGCTCAACAAGCACACTGTGCCCATCTTGGACGAGCTGTCGGACCGTATCCGGGTCCAGTGCGGCACGGCGTTCCCATTTCCGCGCCGGGTCCTCTGCGCGCAAACCGAGTACGGCGAGCGAAGGGACGGTCGAGTGTAGGGCCCGCGTTCCGAGCTGGGCGGTAGCGCAGGGTCTCAGGATTCGTCTGGCGAGCATAGGATGTTGCAATACGAGAGCGTGTGTGCATACTAGAGACCGAACCGATGCCTTCGCAAACGCGCGGTGGTGTCGCCCCACAAAGGTCGCTCGCTAGACACGTGACAACGGACTGCCGGCCGTGCAAAATCTTTCCTTCCCTCCTTTCTCTCATGCATACCATAGGGGTCGAAAAGCAAGTGCTCTTGCACGTATAGAGTTGCGGGATCTAGTCGAGAAAGGTCCGAGGCGAAACGGAGCCCTGAGCCGGCGCACGCATCGACGCTGCCCTTGGAGGTGAAAAGGACCGTCAAGGTGATACATGAACCTCTTACAAACCTCCATCACCCTGATGCTGCTGCTGCTGCTGCTGTTGTTGTTGTTGTTCGCGCCGTTGCAGCTCGGCCTCCCGGTTGAGTCGGTACCGTTCCCGCAACGCACTCTCGAGTTGTTCCTGCTGCACCCTCCCACGGTCTTCGTCCGCACCTGCGGAGCGTACGGTAAAAATGCAGCGTTAGTCTTTCGTTGTATGGTAGCGAGAAGCTGTCTTTGATGACTTACTCTGACCGACGCTCACTCGCCGCAGTTTGCCGAGCGCTTTCGCCGACGGCGCTTCGGGAATGTAAGAACTCTTGATCGACGAATCGGTCGTCGACCGTTCCCTCACGCCGTGTTCGTCGACGGGAGATCCGACGGGACGGATCATCGGCGTCGTGTGGGAGGCTTCCTGACCCTCCAGGATCGAGTCGGGCTCGTATGACCCCCCTCCTCCTCGAGCGGGCGACGAGGCAGTCAAAGACGCATAAGGGTTCGTCGGAGCGAACGGGTTCAGGGATGGGAGCTCGGACGCGCGCGAAGTGTTGTACTGAGCAGCGGCGGACGCGAACGGATCTTCGGCGGTCGCGTTGCTCTGCGCCGCGGGCGGGTTGAAAGTCAAACCGGCGAGAGCTTCGAGCCCGTCGTACGGCGACGCAGAACTGACTGGCGCCGACTCGTGCACCAACGGCTGTGGCGATTGTTGTTGTTGTTGTTGTTGGCCGAAGAACGCCGCTTGCGAATCATACGGCGCCCTCGAGCCTGCCTCCTCGTATCCTTGCCCCTGATTCTGACCGCCCTCCGCCGCATGGTCACGATCTCCACTCACCCCCTCCATATAATCATGCGTCCGCATCGTATCCGATCGGTACCGACTCTCTTGCTCGAGCGCGTACCGGTCGACGCGCGTCTCGGCGACCGAACGAGCCATCGCTGTCGCGAGTTCGGCATCTTCGTTGGCGCGCTCGCGGGCGTTGGCGAGTCGAGTCGCGTAGCTCTCGAGGGCTTCGGAGATCTGGGGGAGGACCAGGGTCAGTCAGAGTGGTTGCTTTTAGTAAATTGGCTGAGAAACAAACAGAAGAAAAAGGCGCACCTCGGGAGTGGCGGTCAAGATCTCGCTCAGGATGTCCTCTTCTTCCGTCGTTGACTTGTTCAACTCTTCGGTCAAGGCAGAGATCGGCACCTCGCCCGACAAGACCGCCGCAAACGGGTTGTTGCTCGCGAGGTGAACGTCCGTCGCCTGACCTTGACCCTGCGACGCTGCTGCCGCGGCAGGGGCGGGAGTCGGAGTCTGCACAGTGTTCGACGGCTGTTCGGCATCGACTCTGGCGCGGGATTGGGCCGCTTGCGCTGCGGCCCATTCGAGGTTCGAAGTGAGGAAATCTTGCACCTCGAGGAGTTTGGCGTGGATCTCCTGCGCGTCGTCATTTTGTCGTCGCAGGTATCGTTCAGTCAGCGTACGAGCGAGCGAGAGAGCGAGAAAGGCTACAGAGAAAAAGAGTCCACGCGCGCACGCACCTGGACGACTTCATTCGCTTCGAGGCCGGTTCGGACTTCCCGTTCGTGACCGTCTTCGTCATCTCCCGAACCAGCGGCAGCTTGTTGCACCACGACCGGCGGCAACCCCTGCGCGCTCCTCCTTCTCCTCTCCTTCTCTTCCTCCTCTTCGGCATGGTTCACCGCATCCGTCAACATGGCCGCGTACCCTCTCCCCTCGACGGCACGCTTGCGCAGATCTTGCATCTGTTCCAACCCGGTCGGGAATCGTTCGGGGCGGGGTCGTTGAGACCTAGAACTCCTACCGCCCCCACCCGAGGAGAGGAGGGCTTCAGGCCTGAGGAGTGGATCTTCCGGATCGAGAGGCGCGCCATGCGGCGGAAACAGGGCCGGGTCGTAACCCTCTTCGCCGACCGTCTCGGGCGTCGGCCTCGTCTTGGGATCCGCGAGCAAGGCATCGTACGCGTGCGTGATGGAAGAGAGGTCGGAATCGTGCCGCGTCTCGTACGCGAGCGGGGAGAGGACGCGGAAGACCATGAGCTTGACGGAGGGGGTCGAGGTTGGGGACGAGACGAGGCCGGTCAGGGCTGCGAGGAACTTTTTCTGCGCGACTTGTTCTGTACGATGCAGGTATCGTTCAACAATCTGGACTGCGACGTCGTCCGGGGACATAGTGCCGTTGACAGCACTGAGAGGGAGAAGAGACTGCGACGTACGGCGGAACCGCGTGTCGGTGTTGCGGAACAGGATACCGGTCAAGCGAACTGCGCGCTCTTGCGCCGGCGGCATCGCGTGCTGCAAAAATGGTGCCATGTCAGCTTCAGGATGGTGAAAGTGGAGACAGTCGTCACGGGACCGGCGGCGGTAGTGGCCACCGCTTCGATCTCGAGTCAACCCCACGTTGCGCCCAGAGCTCACCTTGAACTCTTTAGTGAGAGCCTTTGCAGCTTCCTTGCTGGCACTCGCGCTCGAAGCGAGGTAGTCTGCGAGTTCGAGCAAGTAGCCAAAGTCGAACGCGGTCATGGCGACGGACCAGCCGATGGCGTTGCCGACGTCCTGTACGCGGGGCGGTCTCGGGACATAAGTGGCGCCTTGCTGGCCTTGGACGGTGACCATTCCGGGTGGAGGCTGTGCGTTCAAGGGGACGGCGGCGGGGGGAGGGGTGACACCCGGGGACGGGTACTGCGCCGTCGGGGGTGTCGCCCCCGCTGAGGAGCCCTGCTCGGAAGAGGATTTGTTCTTGTCCTTGCGGTGAAAGAGTCGCTTCATGGCTCCGGTGGTCGGCAGTGAGAGTCGCTGAGTGGTGACGAGCTGTGGGGCGGCACTGGGGCCGAGGAGCAAAGAGTCGAGACGACACAGGGCAACAGCAGGAGGATGGGGGTGATCAGCGCTGATCTACTTTGATTACCGTCTATGAGTGCTTACCTGGCCTAGGCTATGCTCGCAGAGGGAGAGACTGGCGATCTCAGCTGCTGACGTCTTGGCCCAAGTCGTGTGCGCCTCCCCTCAAGCGCTTCTCTCTTGTGCTTCCGCGTGGCTCGCTCTTCCTTTCTCCCTCAACTAGACTCTCTACACTCGCTACAGTCGAGTGCAGATAGCGTGCAAGAGGGAGTCGACATGGTCAACTACTCTGGTCAGCCTGCACGCCTTACCTCCATCGTCCAGTAGCGGCTCCAAACTCACTTTGTCCCCTCCCCTCCTCTTTCCGTTGTTTACCCATCTGCACATGCAGGCCCGCTCCTCGCCAAGCGCAAGGACGAACTCGCAGAGATCGCCCGCGCTCTCCAACTCGGCCTCCCAGACGGCACCCGCCGCCCCGAGATCATCGAAGCTGTCAGGGCCGAGTTGAAATCCAACCCGCAACAGAGGCAAGATCCGCGCTTCATCGGCTTGTGGCACTCGATGCGCGAATCTCGCAAGAGCGGAGAGTTCACCCCGGACCCGCACGAGAACGCCATCGAGGATGGAGACTCGGAAATGACGGCCGAAGACGACGACAACGACCAGCAGCAAGACCAACAGGACCAGCCGGTCGGCGAGGTTGTTACGTCGTACCGCGACGCCTTGCTCCACAACAAGATTGTCGACACCCTCCTCCACGGCGGAGAGGGCGAAACAGTCGCCAACGCCGCCGCCAGCGGCGCGAACCAAGTCCTCACCCAGGCCCTCGTCCCCGCCTCGAACGCCCTCCTCCGCCGCACCACCCGCTCCGGCTCGTTCTCGCACCTCGCCCGCCGCGGAAGCGTCACCCTCCGTCACGCCGCTCGCGAAACTGCCACCCTCGTCGAAGACGTCCAGGACAAGGCGAGCCAAACTTGGGTCATTGTCGCGTTGATCCTCGCCGCCGAACTTTCCTGGCTCGTGTACGAGTCGGTCCCGTGGGTCGAACACCACTTTGGTCCCCACGATTGGCTCCACCGTCGCACGCAGACGCCAGCGTTCGATCTCAAATTGCCCGCCGTGACGGTCTTGTTGCATCCGAGTTTCCTCCGCGCCGTCATCGCGTGGGCTCTCACGACTTGCCTCGTCCCCCTCGTGATCGCCACCTTGGTCTCGTTCCCGCACGCCGCCAATACCTCCGAACAATCGCAACAACACCCGACCACTCCGCGCGGTGGTCGCCGTAGCGCCGTCTCGAAGCGCACCGCGGCCGCTCACAAGCACCTCTCGCCCCCGAACGCCGTCATCTTTACCCTCTCTCGCCTCGCCATCGCCCTCCTCCGCGGCTACATCCTCCCCTCCTCTCCCTCCTCGACCTCGTCCGTCGCATCGACCGCGCTCCGCAACCTCGGTCAGATCTTGCTCGACGCGAGGATCGCCCCCTCCGCCGCGACGACGGTCGCGAAGTGGAGCTTCGACTCGGCTGTCGAGGGCGTTTGGGGAGTCGTCGCGCTCGGGATGGGCCTCGGAGCTGTCATTGGCATGTACGCCGAGGTGAGGCGGTAAACTGATCGGCGGAAAGAGGAGGAGGAGAAAGGTGTTTTCGCTTGTTGCTTGAGGCGGAGAAGGAGGAGGAGGACGAGGGCGAAGGCAGAGGTTTGCGCGCCCGACTCGAACCAAGTAGTAGTGTCTCTATTCCCATATCTATCCAGTCTGTAAGATCGACTTTGTAATCCGTTCTCTGCGCGCTGCACGTGAAGGAAGAGGAGAAGAAACTCCTCATCACTCTTCCTTGCTCGCGCTCGCACCTTGCGCTCGTTGTGAAAAAGGTCAGAGGTTATGGAGATTGATCACGCTAGTCCGAGTACGGCTCTCAGTCCGTCAGAACCGGCAGCTGCCGCTACGCCCGCTGCGCTGTCGGCCACGACCAGTCTCGACGAGGAAGCGCCGCTCGTCACCGTCACGCATCGTTGTACAGGTGCGCCACGCGAATCCGTCCCACAGAGAGAAGCTCTGAGCTTGATGACGGCCGAGTCGAGCTTCTTTGCTGATCGTTTGACGTTTGACGCGGCAGTGAACGCGATCCATCGGTTGTGGTGTCCGGCCTTGTCGGAGCAGCAGAACCAAGCGAGGTGGGGATTGCCGGGCATGGCCGTGCACGGGCATGTGTACCACTTCGAGATCAAGTTCAAGGCCCCCGTCAGTCGAAAAACGTGCGCCCGTTTGCGGTTTCTTCCTTCTCCTTTCGCTTTGTTTGGTCACGCGAGACTGACCCCATTCTTTTGGACATGTTTCCCTGGTTCCGAACCAACGCTCGTAGCGGCCAAGTAGTCGGAGCCGCGATCCTCGAAGACGCCGTCCACATGGGTGTCCACGAGGTCCTTAACCACAAGAACCTCGACTCGGACGTCTCGTTCTTCATCTCGCGCCCCTCGACGCTCGAGAACGTGTGCCTCTTTGCCTGGCGCAACATTGGCGTCATCATTGCGCATACGCCGAGGCAGGTGTATGAAGTGAGCGTCGAGGCGGAACCCTGTCCGAGGGTGGACGCGCTCTGCAGCATCGAAAAGACTCGCGTGACGTTTTCCGGTCAGTCCTTATTCCTCACTCTTATTTGCGTTTTGCCCAGTTGAGATTCTGATCAGAGCACTTTTTGCGTGCAGGCGAGATGGGTCCGATCAGTTTCTGAGCTGCTCGCCCGGTTGAAGGGGCAGATTTGCGCGCTCGATCTCTCTCCCTTCTCGCGCAAGATCTCCTCAAACCGCCGCGGAGCCGCACTTCATTTTGAAGATGGTCCGCCATCACCTATAGCTTGCGCCTTTTCCTCCGCGATCCTACGAGTCCGCCTCCGCCCCCCTCCGTCTCGCCGGCTCCTACGCCTGCCTCTCCCTCTCCCTCTACTCCTTCTTCTCCGACCTCCTTCTCCCGCACTGCATCACCTATCCTGCGCGTCAAAAAGCCCCACAACCCCTCGAGCGCACTCCGTTCTGGATCCAACCCGCGAATCCACCACCCTTCGAGCCGGATCGACGACGAGGAGGAAGACGCTGGACCGTCCCGCGTTTCGGAGCTTGTCGTTTCTCGCGCCGCCGTCGTCCAGATTTCGATGCGGAGCTCGAGCATGAGTGATCGCGGCGGCGGCGGCGGCGGCGGATCTTTCGTCACCCCGGGGGCGGCAGCTGGCTCGACTTGCTCCGGCGCGCGAGTCGCCGCAGGAGACTCGCTCTTAGGTGCCTCCAAGGCTGCAGCTGCAGCAAGAGCCGCAGCTCGGCGCGCTTTCCGTGACCAGACGTTCCGCGATGCCGTCACCCGAAACGTCCGTTCCGGTTGCGCAACCCCACTGCCGCCGCCTCCGCTGGTGGGCTCTTCGATCCATTCAAAGTCTCGACCCCCCGCAGCCTGCTCGCCGGCTCGGATCAACTCGTCCAAAGCACTATGCAATGCGGCCGCGACACCGTCTCGCATAGCGCTGCCGTCCGCGGTGCGACTCGGAACGGCTGTCGGGACAAAGACGAGTGGCGCCGTCGCGGGGGAGAGGAATCGCTTCAGGGGAAAAGACGGTCCGGCGGTGGTTAGCGATACCCCCTCCCTCGCCATCGTGTCTTTGATCAGGAACTGTAGACGTGGAACGACCGGATCAGCATCAGAACTCGCCGTTGTTCCAGAAGAAAGAACGCAGAGCAATTTCCCTCACCGGCGGGACTCGCCAATCCTGTATTGACCAGCTCAGGACCCAACGAGTCGTGTGCCCCCGCGCCGGCAGGGCAGAGACGTGGTAGTTGAGGATCTGGCCGCGAAAAACAGCGGCGAGTCAGCGGCGCTCAAACCCCTGATTTCCGCCGAACTTGCTGGCTTACCTTGCAGAATTTGAGCTCGTCGACGAGAGGCGCTATGCTCGAGTACTTGCCCAGGAGCGAAGTGAACCATCTGGAGCAATTCAATGCCGTGAGCACGGCGGGAAGCTGACGAGAAGGCTGAAAAAGACACACTTGATCCTCGACCTTCCCAGCGCCCGAGTCTCCTGGATCATGCGAGAGACGAACGCGACTTCGCCGCCGGGCGTGACCATCTCGTCATCTGCACCGGTACAAATCTGTTTCGGACGTCAGCACGCGCGCGAATACAAGAGCAGGAAAAAACTCACTGCGAACGGCAAGCGATCTTTGCCTGCCTCTAGAGAAGCAATCTCTTCGGCTGAATCGTAAAATGGCGGGTTGCACATTGAGAAATCGATGCTGCATCGCAGTCTTGTCGTCAGGATCACAGGTCTTCCGGGTCCGAGTCCGAGAAGCGTCAGCAACTTACGGGGGAGAACCGTCGATCACAGCAGGCGGAAAGATGGGTCCGTCCGGCTCGACGCGATACACCGAGATGGCTTTAGCGAGGCCGTTGCGTTCAACGTTGCTCTTGGCGAGCGCGAGCGACATGTCGTTGATGTCCGTGGCGAGCATGCGTAGATCCGCAAAGTCTTGTGGCGCACGAGAGGCCGCATACCGCACCGCTAGAAGCGGGTAGATGGCGGAGGCACCCGTCCCTCTGAATCGTGTACCATATGAGCAAGGGAATGTCATGAGGCGACAGAGAGGGAGCAGACCTACATATCGAGTCCTGTTTCGATTTCGGGAACAGCTCCGAACGCCTGCGTTTGCCGTGTATGGCGAACAAGTTCGAGACAATGGAGCACGTAGTCGAGCCTGCGAGAGGAGAGTGGTGAGTAGACGGCTGCGATTCTGCGTCTCTCGGTCATCTCACCTGCTCGGAACCTGGGAAGGGAGAAGAGAGACCGTCAGCTCGAGGAGCCGAGTCTTGTTGCAGCGCCACGTACCGAAGGACAAAGCCTATCTGCCGGTAGTTCGACGTCGAGATCAAAGTCTCGCTTCAACAAGGCGCCGTTGAGAGCTCTGCGGCGAGGAAAGCAGGAGTCGGCACAGAAGAACGCAAAGCGTATCGGCGTCTTTCTCCCTCACCGGACCGCCGCCTCATCCTGAAAATCCAGCGTCGACCGGCCAGTAGTTGTCACTGTCAAACTGGGAACGTATCGCTTGGCTTCAGCTTGTCTGCGACGCGCTCAAAGACGACGAGGACGACCAGACGTACAAGGGGGATAGTGACGGCACGTTTCTCGCCAGTTCGGCGTAGTCGACGCTCCGATCGTAGAAACTGGTCAAGCGCTTCGTCATGCTGCCTCCCCCTGCTTCGACCCAGCTACCTATGCCTATAGTCAAGTGGGCGCTGCCCTTCGTCGCTTTGATCGACTCGGCTTGATGAAGTTTCCGCGTCAAAGCCGGCTGAGGGGAGGCTTCGCAGCGTGACTTGGCGCGAGGCCGGCCGGCCGCGGCCGCCAGACTTAATCGGACTTTATCGCTCATTCCGCATCCGGTAAAGACCCCTCAAAGTTGACTTTAGATTCGCGAACAGCCTTTTGCTCCGGCGCCAAGGACTCGCTTTTTGAGGCTGGCAATGCGCAGTCCGAAGCTCCCCGGCCGCTGTTGTGCAGGCTCTCTCGTCGACGAACAGCTTGTACACTCCTCCACCTGCGCACCATAGCGAGCTGTCACTCCTCGCCGTCGCCTGTACACGCCTGAGCGAACGGATCACGGCCCTCGGGGGCCCTGTCACGGCAAGCGAACGGCAGAAGCGGGGCGACGACACTGCATCGGAGAGCAGCGACTTCCGAGGCCAGCACGTATGCCCCTCATCAACTTGCCCGAAGCGCCTCCCGGCATCCCGCCGTACGAGTTCTACATCCGGTTCATCGAGGCGATATTCTATCAGACGCCGGCGCGAGGGTTCACGACCAGGCTCATCGTCCTGTGGGTGTTGGGAGCATAGTACGTCCTCCTCTCGTGAAGTTACTCGGGACTGTATCTCGTCGCTGACCCTCTCAATACGTGCAGTGGAGTCTTGGCCTCGCTTGCCTACTTTATTGTTTTGGTCGTTGAACATCGGCGCCGGAAAAAGAGCATCTGGTTCTGGAAACTCGTGCGCCGTACGAACGGGCGCTATATCGTTGGAAAGTGAGCGTAGCGTCTTCTCAGCTGCATCTCGACATCCGGAGCAAGGCTGACCGAAATCCTCTCGACCGAACAGCCAGCATTTCCTTTTCGCCATCTTCAGCTTTATCAGCTGCGCCGTCAGTATCGGCTATTTCGCCAGCTTTCACCAAGTCTTTATCGATGGGACGCATCAAGACGAAGCGTTCTACTGGCGGACCTTGATCTGGATCGTGTTTGGCGTGCACCTCTGGACCACGTCGTCGAGCAACCTGCAAGCCGGGATCCTCTCTTCTCAATCGGCAGCAAGGAAAAACATCCTCTCGCCGCTGTTCATGAACACTCTCTATCTGAGCGTATTCTTTGGAATGCTCCTCTCGTGTGTGGTGAGTCTGCAGAACCGTTGTTTTTTTTGGCAAGCGGAGCGGGGCAGCTGACCGATCAGTCCTCAGACGCTTGACATCGTTTGTGGCTGGGCGTGGTCGCAATGCTGGACCGCCACCATGCAGCTACTGGCGCGACTCGAAATCCTTGCCCTTACTCGACCAAGCGATACGCCCGAGGAGGCTCTGGCCATCGTTGAAGGGTTGATCCACCGCGTCAACAGCAGGCTCGGGCTCGTAATCACGTGCGCTCCTTCTTCCCGCTCGCGTATGTATCGTCCGACTGACACTCCGCGGTCCACAGCACCTTGCGCGTCATCAACGCCTTGTACGCGTTCGTTTTTACGATGGTCATCGTCGTCAACCTGGGCGGTCTTACTCTGCTCTTCACCTTGCAACGGCAAATCAAGTACGCCCGCTTCCCGCCAGCAACCTCGATGATCTCGACAAGGCTGACCATTCTCTCACGCAGGTTCAACATGCGCCGCCTCGCTGACGATCACCCTGCAAGCGCGCCGGTATTCCGTCCGACTCTGCCCATACCCTCGAATGACGACACCACCGCCTCATCGACCGACCCCGTTTTGTGTCCGTTCTCCGCCTCCGCCCGTGTCGACGAGAAGGGCGCAGCGACTTCCCCGGCTACGCAGGTCATGTTCGTTCGAAGCGTTGAGCAGCGACTGGAGGGTCCGGCCACCGGCCCGCTAGAAGGTGCACCATCTCTGCCGAGCAAAGGCATGTCTGTCGGAGAGCTCAGACATGCGGCGGAGGACGAGGCAACAGCGACCGCAGTGCAACGGCAGCAGGCGCAGCAACTGCTCGCGCTCAAGAAGGTCCAGTGGGACGTTCTAGTGGTACGTCCAAGTTCACGCCCACTGTTCCCCTTCGCGGAATCACACTCATTGACTTCACACCTCTACAGCTTCTCGGCGCCATCGTCGTCATCGCGCTGTCTTGCTCGGCGATCGGGTTCTGGCTCGCGATCTCTCCGACTTCGGTTTACGCGCGGTGGGCCACGTGAGTCGATGATGACGAGGGAGGTCCTTGGTCAAGACGCGAGGACTACGTTGACGGCTCTTTATCCCGGGCGCAGGACCGAAGTCGCATACTTCCTCGTGCCGTGGATGTTCGTGATCGGCGTCGACGTCGCCTTGACCTTGCTGCTGCTCAATGTTGTCCGACACTTCGCGCCGACCAACTCCTTCCTGGCCAGGGTCCTCGGACAAGGCTCGAAGAATAGACGCGGCACAAGCGCCTCGGGACTCCTCGCCAGCGACGATCTAGACAGCCTGACCATGGCGTCAAGCGCAGCGGATCCAGACCGATCGACCGGGGTTGAAACTGCCAACAACCCTAGATCTGGGGCGCAGACAATGAGCGCATAGAGTGCTGTCGTCTTTACTTGCTCACATTACCATGCAATATCTCTTCCGATCTACGCACGCCGTTTCGATCAGGCCCTCGTGTCGTGTCCTGACAAGTCAACTTGGCTCTTCAACCCTAGGGTTGACTGGCTTGTGCTGTCAGGTATACATTCGGCTCCCGCCGGACGTACTTGATCTAATCATTACATAATGGCTTGGCCGGACTGTACCCTTACGCGGGCTGTGCCCGCATCGCAGTCTCGAACACGGACACTGAAAGTACTTCGCGGGCGGCGCCGCATGCGCGCACGCTCGGCGCACATGATCTATGTACATACAAAGCGGCGCGATCAAGATCAGGAGATCGGACCGTCAAAGTGTAACTGTATCGTAGAGAGATAAGACCGAGTTACCCAGTTTAGTCTCGAACTCTGTTCAGCTCTGGACCGATTGCCCGATCGGGGCACGCAACGGAGATCCGCTCCATCTCTCTCGAAGGGCGATCGCCTTGCTCCTCGCTGATGAAGTTCAGCATGGAGGGGCGCGACCAGCCCTCGGTACCTCTTGCTTCGAGCTGCGTGCTGCTATGTCAAACAGACTCGCGCAGAGAAACACTGTCACGCTTCGCGCTTGAACGTTGACGGAAAATCTACGTCGCTCTCGGAGGAGGATCATCTCGAGCTGTGTCCCCACTGCGACCGACAGGTCGACTACTCTGCCGACCGCAGACTGCGCCACGGCCGGCGGTGATGGGGCTGGTGTCTTTTCCGCCGGTGCCGCCCGGCGAGGACCCCTACGCGACGTACTTGCGCTCTCTCGACGAAACTTTCAACCCGGCTTTGAACGCGGGTTTCGTCCCAAGGCTGGCAGTTCTCTGGGCGCTCACCGGCTAGTACGTCCAATGCACGCTTGCGGCCGGCTTGAATCAGCCCCGGAGTGCTTACTAGGCCATCCGCAGTGGTATCGTCCTTTCTTGCGTGTACATGGCAGTTCACGTCGTCGATTGCCACCGGAAAAAGAAGCGCATTTGGCTGTGGAAGCTGGTCCGCCGATCAAGGGGCAGTTATATAGTCGGAAAGTGAGTACTCGAAGCACCAGCTTATGATCCTGTCGCTGACCTCGCATTCCTGCAGCCAACATCTTCTCTTCGCCGCCATGTCGCTAATGACCTGCGGGCTCTCAATCGGACTGACCCTCTCGTTCTACGAAGTCTTCGTCGAGCGATCTCATCAGCGGAGTGCCTTTTTCTGTGAGTCGTCTCTCGTTTCTTGCCCGATCAAAGCTTTCAACAGGACGGCAAGAGCTTACCGCCACCGCATACCAGGGCGGTCAATCATCTGGATCCCGGTCGGCGCCCATATGTGGCTCTCCTCGTACGCCAACCTACAGGCTAGCATCCTAGCCACGCAAGAAGCGGCCGGACGACACTTACTTTCGCCGCTGATCGCGAACGGCCTTTACCTGTCGGGCTTCGCAGGCTTTTTCCTCTCCGTGCTCGTCAGTCAGTCTTCCTGAGCGACGCCAAGCAGAAACTGACCCGAAATGTGACCAGACTTTAGACGTAGTCCTTTCGCTTGCATGGCGCAACACGTGGGACGCCCAGGTTGCGCTGTCGGAACAACTGAAGAATGCAGCCTCAGCTCTCCCGAACGCCTCGGCGGCGGAGATCCTGGCTTGGACCGCACCTCTACGTCGACATGTCAACGAGCGGTACGATGTGGTCATGACGTATGCTGCGCTTTCTTTGGCCACTTCGCTCCGCAGCTGATGGAGCTTACACCACCCGCCTGCTGCAGGGTCGCGCGGGTCGACGGAGCGCTCTACGCTTTCTGCTCGCTACTCGTGATCTGTGCAAACCTGGGCGGGATGGCCCTGGTCCTCACGCTCCGGCGGCAGATCCGGTACGTGAGCTATCGTGATGCGAAAAAAACGCTGCAGTTCTGACGAGTCCTCGTATATCTCAGCTTCAACTTGGACCGCATTCCGGCCAGCGATCCCACAGTGATCCTTCCGGTGCTTCTGGAAGGCGAGACCGAGCACCCGGAACATCCGTTCGGATCCGCGCTGCTCGTTGCCGAGCAAGCCCACCCCCACGGAACCGGAACGACCACTCCAGTACTTTGCAGCCGCGTGGTCGAGATGCGCTACGAAGAGGCCGAATCGGACCACGTCGCCCAGCCTTCCGTACGGCGAGGAGCGTCGATCAACGATATAAAGCGCATTGCGGCCGACGGACCGCATCGCCAATCTGCTTATCGGACGCAAGCGAAGCAGGTCCTCGCGCTCAAAAAGATCGAGCTGGACGTATGGATTGCAAGTGGCTTCCGATCCTGCAGAGCTTACCGCATACTTACGAGCTTCCCTAAGCAGTTTCTAGCCGCTGTGATCGCGCTCGCGACCGCTTGTCTCGCCGTCGGGCTCTGGCTCCTCTTGTCCCCTCGAATGATCTTCGGGCGCCTCTCTATGCGAGTCCGTGTTTACCCTTATTGCGAGCCGAGTTCTGACCCTTGCCTTATTCGCAGGATGGAGCTTGCCTACTTCTTCGTCATCTGGATGTATTTAATCGGGACGGACGCCGCCTTGACCTTTCTCCTCCTCAACTCCGTGCGCGTCCATCTCCCGCATCGCGGGCCTCCGCTCAGACACCGCGTGCAGAGTGCTAGAGTGGGGACGAATCGCAAACCGGAGCGTTCTGGTGACGGGATTCTCTTCTCTGAAGCACCGCTCGCGGAGGAATCGGCCGAAGAAAAGAAGGGCGGTTCGCCCGTCCTGGCCCACCGAGCAACTCTTGTCACGCTGTAGAAGTATCCGCCCGTCGTGTTCTTGTTGATAGAGAGACTTCTGTTGTGACAACATGTAACCGTTTGACATTCTACCGGTGCTCGGAATTACACGAACATTCGCAGCCAGCAACGGCACATATTCGCGATACTGAAGAGATCGAGTTCGGGCAGTCAGCGCAGAGCAAGAGGGGGCCTGTGATCCGGAAGCACCCACCCTCAAACCAGGCGAGGAAATGCGTAGCGTGACCGCCGTGCCGGCATTTCTGGCACCAGGCCAGCGTCGCAGCTGTGCCTCTCTTCACGGTCAGCCACGGTCAAGGTTGGGAGACGACGGATATGGAGAGGCTTACGGCCATTGGTCTGGAACGAGTGTAGGGACGGCCGCACGAGGCAGATGCAGCAGGCTGGAAGCTGTTTACTGCAAGATGGGCATACCGACGACTGCGCGCGTTGAGGTTATCAGCTTGCGAGTCGAGGTCAACCTGAGACTGCGAACCATTTGTACCCTGTTTGGTCCGCCGGAGCCGTGGCTGCGAGACTCGCCGACCTCAGAGTTGATGCCCTTCGAGGGAGCGATGACCGTGGAGCAGAACTGGCAACGGAGCATGATCTGGGGCGGCGCGGTCTTCCTAATCGCTTGCGCGACTTCGTTTGCCTCCGCGGTACGTCCTGCCGCCCGAGCCTGCTCGAGCGTCGCTCTGGCGCGTCTCCCTCGTGCCGAATCAAAGATCGCTCGCGCCGAGTAGAGCTGCAAGCGGTCGAGCTGCGCTCGATACGTCTCGACCCAACGAGTGACGCGCATGTCTGCCCGGATCATGCCTGGCGAGGTGAAAGAGCAGGCGAGCGCGACAGTCTGAACGTCGGCGGTACGGTCGACATAGGACGAGAGCAGGTTCAGGCCATCGTTGCGCAGGCCGAAGAGGACGACTGCTTCGAGATCGCTCGACGACAGCGCCTCGTCGCCCAGTTCTTGCAGGAAGGGGATGAGCTGCCAAGGATGCGCGTCAGTGAGGATCAGATAAGAGACGAAAAGCGACGCAGCGTACCTCGCTGTCGGAGAGGAAGCTGTTTTTTTTCCAGAGCAAGCGAGTTTGTGAGCAACCAGACTTTGGCGAGAACCGGCACCGGGAAAAACCTGCACGTACCGCAAAGCCACCCCGACCCGATCCCGCAACGGCAGTCCCATCTCGTCCACCAGTTCCCTCCAATCGCTGGTGGCTAGGTAGGCAAACATCGCTCGCACCCACGGCGTTTCCACGTCGGAAGAGAGGGTGCGGCAGAGCGAGGCGTAGTGAGACTCGGCGCCTCTTGCCGAATCCTTTTGCGCCAGCTGCGTGGCGTCTCTTGGGTCAGCAGTATGCTACAAGCCCCGGCATTCAAAAAGCATGTGCCCTCACATATGCAGCCACAATCGGCGACAGCAAGCGCAGCTTTTCGTCTGTAAGCGCGGCACAAATCAGCAACGCGACCTTGACACCGTCCAAGCCAGACATGCCTACCTTTGCAGAACCGCAAATACTGCATCGACTTTTCCAGCTGACCGGCGTAGAATGCGAAGCGTGCCGCGGCTTCGTAATCGCCCGTCTTGGAAAGGCTGTTCGCTCGCTGAGGAGGTTAGGAAAACGAAAGCATGGCAGTCGCGGGTGAAGAGAACATACCGGTCGCAGACTTGTTCCCAGCCTTCCTCCCAGTCGGCTCCGCAGCTTGAGAGGGCGATCTTGCGCTGCGCTGCGAACTGCGACGACGAGATCGCAAACGTGTTTTCGAGTCTCCGCCTGGCGACGAGCTGGTTGCAAGCCGCCGTGTAAGCCGCATGCTTGGTTTGCGCCTCTTCTCCTCGACGAAGCGAGCGGCTGATGTCGGTATAGATCGATCTCGGGGTTGGCAGAGGCGATTGCGATGGGGTCGACCGTCGTGAAGAGGCATTCGAGCTGTTGGTCATGCCGGAGGGGAACCCGAGGAGGATTCGTAGGACTCCTCGGAAACGGAAGTCGCTGCGGCGTTATTGACGAGAGTCAGTACAGATGCAACGGGCGGCTTCTTCGCGCGGAGAAGACAAAGCCTTGACGGAAAAAAGGCTCACTATTCCGGAGTGCAAGCTTCGCTCGACAAGGCTTGACCGCCTGCAATGCAGGAGGAACAGGGGGATGCCATGTGAGTGTTGAGAGCGTCCCGGATGTGAAGGTGCCAGGAGGAAACGCACGGGCAACCCAGAGCCAGAACTCGCGCACGCCGGCATCGCTCAAATTCGCGTTGACCATCGGGTCCGAGCCGTAACCCGCCTCGACACGCTCTCGCAGGACGACAGAGATGTCCGTACTGAGGTTGTACAAGCCGGTTTCGTCAAGCGAGGAGGGCCCACCACCACCGCCACCGCCACCTTGGAGCAGATTCGCCGCCGAGTCTTGTCGCAGCAGCACGGTCGTCGGTCGAGGGGTCTGATTTCGGTCGACGCCGGGTGACGAGAGACCGCCGAGGGAGAGAGTTCGGCCGCGATCTGGCGGGCTGAGAGCGAGGTGGAGCGCTGGCGTTCGAGGTGATGGGCCAGTCGGCCCCGCAGCCTTTCCACCGCCGACAACGTCGCGCACGTCGGCGGCGTCTTCAGCTTCGTGCGCCTCCGCCGTCGGTATGGGGTACGAGCAAGCGCTGCTGAGTCGGTCGGCGACGAGCAGGCTGCGTTCCTGGAAGTCGGCGATCGGGGTGTCCGGTACCGAGACGATTTCGAGTCGCTGAGAGCCTGACCCTGCGCTGCTCGTATCCCGCGCGAGTCCGACGAGTTGGACGGCGGTAGATGGTTTCGATGATGGCGAAGCGAACGCGAAAGAGATGAGCGGATGTTGAAACGGACGAGCTGGAAAAAAAGAAAGAAAGAAACACATCTCAGCGAACTGAAAACGCGCAAGCTTCTGGCTCAGACGAATCTTACTCTGCCTGTCCTCGAGCAAGATTGGCATCCTGAGCGCTTCGTTCGCGTTGTTCTGGTCGATGTAGCGATCGTTTGTTCGCGACTCGGTGCGCGAGTACAAGAGGCGAGGACCTGGTCCGTCGACGAGGCTCCACAGCCTGATCGTGCTGCTCTCCTTTTCGAGCGTCGCGAAGGTGCCAGGGCGGTTGGGACACCACGCCGTCTCGGCGAGCGGTCGAGGCGCCGAGTTGGTCACCGTCTGCAGCGGGATCGCTCCTGCGTCGGCCTCGGAAAAGGAGAGGAGCGGATCCAACGGTTTCCGGAGGTCCCACAGTCGGCAGATACCGTCTTCGCCGAATGAAGAGAGCTGCTGCGCGTTGAACGGATTCGGGGTGAGACCGTATCCTGCCCTGCTCGTCCAGGTCGTGACCGTGGCCGGCGGGCTCCTCAAATCGAAAACGCGGATCCATTTCCCGGCGGCAGCGGTAGCCAGTAGAGCTCCAGAGGTTTGTCCTCCCGGTTCGCTCGGCAGAAAGCTGAGCGACGTGACAAAGTCGGAGACGCCAAAAGTCAAGAGAGGCGCCGACTCGTAGGCGGACGTGTTTGACGCGGCCGGAGACGAAGCCCTTCCCCGGCTGTGTTGTGAGGGCTCCCGATGCAGTCCTCCATGTCGAGCACCCGATTGATCGCGACTGTTTGACGCTACCGTTCGCTGGACGTCGTACACGAGAACCGATTCGCCGCGACCTTTTTCCAAGCCAACAGCGAGAAGATCTGCGCGTGCGGGCTTGATCAGCCACTGCTCCGTCCGGCGTTGCTACAGCTTGCACGTACGAGGTTGTTCGGGCGCGAAAGCCGTGACGTTGATCGGACGAGAATGGCGAACTAAGACGCAGAAACGGATGTCAGCACGACTCGGCTGCACACCTGCGAGCTTGGTCTGCCCGGACGTACTGTTGATTTGTCCTACAGGCTTGGCTGTAGCATCCTGCTGGCCCTGCTTCGAATTGTTGCCGCTGTCGTCGAGTCGGAGGAGCAACACTCGGCCGGACGAGACTCCGGCGGCGACGAGCGGGTTCGCCGACGTTCCAGGCGACCAGGCAAAGCTGCGCAGTCCCGAGAGTTCTGTGACTACGCTGGTTGTCTTGATGCGCTCGCCTGCCTCGCGCTGGTGCAGACGGATCTCGGATCCGCCGCCTGTCAGGAAGCGCTGAGAGCCAGAAGGGTCCCACACCACGCTCCGACCGCGTGTGGACTGCATGGCGAGCAGATCTGAGCAGCGACTATCAGCGCGCGAGTCAGTCCCGTTCGATCCCGTCGCCTCGCTGTAGGTCAAGAGGTAAAGTCAAAGTGGGGCTTCTGCTCTCGAGACTCATCGAGACCTTGGACCGACAAACTAGACGAGGCAAAGAGCTGCCTTACGAGCGGGGTATGACCACACGCACGGGCTAGTAGGCGAGCGTGTGTATTCTACCCAAAAGCGCGCGCACTGGATCAAAAACCCCGCCGCAGGATCAGACTAGGTACAAGGGAGGAGGAGGGGGTTTCATAGACTGGGGTAACAGCGTTCAAAAGAGCACCGCGGACAAGAGTTATCCCGTGAACCAAGGAACCAAGGCCGAGGCGAAAGAGAAAGGAAGGAGGCGAGAGATGTGCAGGAGGGGGCCGTGGGGAATCAAAAGGTGACGAGGAGCAGACAACCCGGAAACCACAATGCTGGGGCGGACGGAAAAAGGCGAGACCAAGGGACGAGAGAGAGAGAGAGACTTTGCGAGGCAGCGGGTGTTTATGCCGCAGTGGTCGCTCCGGCGACCGGTCCGGACGACGCGTTGTTGTTGTCGTCAATGTTGTGGAAGTCGAGGATCTCCGAGTACATCATCTGCACGCGCACGACGATCAGTAAAGTTCCCGTCAAGTAAGATGGAGGGCAGCTGCATGCGTCGACGTACGACTTTCCACGTGTCGACGGGCAAGTCGGCATCGTTGAACGACCAGTCGAACGGTTCCGGCGCGACCGGCTCGTCGGTCGGGTCGTGGTACGGCGCGAGGTACTCGTGCGCGAGCGCCTGAGTCGCGTCGATACGCTTGCGCGGGTCAAACACGAGCATCTTCTCGAGCAGGTCGAGCGCCTGCGGGTCGGCCCCTCGGAACTTTTGTGCGAACGGCACCGGCTCGCGTTTCGGCAGCGACTGGACAAAGCGCAGAGTCTGCGGGTTCCGGACGCGATCATGTCAGCATCACAATCTTGTGGGACAAGAGGCATGTCATGCGGAATTGGCGCGCGAGGACTCACGTTCTCCGAGCAGATGGTCTGGATGACCTCCTCGGGGGGAGTGCCGAGGAGCTCGGTGATGATCGAGAACT
>JAMALC010000092.1:0-70375 GCA_023628275.1 Rhodotorula sp. M30-05A-2 | reverse complement strand
TTCCCTCTGCCTTCATCAGCGAGTCAGAGTAGGGAGCCTGCGCCTTCCGTTATGTCAAGCAGGAGTTGACACCGATATGTGACCAGAACAATCAAGGAAAAAATCGCAAGAAGAGCCATAAGGGCTGCCATCCGCATTTGACACCTCACCTCCAACAGCTGGCAGAGAAAGTAAGCAGCACCTCATCTGTCCTGCAGCAGCATGTCAGCCAATACGCTACCCCTGTAGCTTGTAGTATAGAGTGCCGCTTGATCAAAAGGCCGGAAGAGTGTCCAGAGTAAGACTTTTCAGCGGAAAAGTGCCGCCTTCAGGAGGTTGAAGAAAGGCAGCCACCGCCGGGACTGCGTATCCTGAGGCCGCTGCAGCATATAGCAAGACCCCGCCTTGACATAGCATAGCGCGAGTGTTGCAATGGTATGTCTTCACGGGGCAAGATGTGTCAAGTCCGAGAGCAACAGGGCTTGCTCCGTCTGTTTCTCTTTGCCACTCGACGCCTCGAGCTCAGAGATGGGTCAAAGGGTCGTCCCTGCTCCTCCCTGTGCTCCTCTAGGCTTAGCGTCCTTTTCATGTGCAAAACGGAGCACGAAACGCGCATTTCTGCGGCCAGGACCGCCATTGGGGAGTGCAAAAGAGAGCCCGATGGAGCGTTTTGGCGATTGCTTGATCCGCTCTACGGACCCCCAAAAAAGGCCACAGCCCGGATTCGAACCGGGGACCTCCTGCAGTCATGACCCAAAGCAGGCATAATAACCTCTATACGACTGTAGCACCAGTGTTATGTTTGTGCCGGTTCCATAATTGCATACATCGTCCACTCACGAGGTCTTTCGGGGACAGAAACTGACCCGTCCGAGTTTTGATCCGAGCAGGAAGGCTCAGCTGAGGGCGGTCTGCCGCAAGGCGATGCCTCGAGTGGTGCCTACAGTCAATCCTCTTCTCTAATGAAATGCTACATGCTGTCCCCGGAAAAGCAAGAAAAAAGCGAGAATAGAGACACTGAGCCTTTTGAGAGACACTGAGCCCTTTGACCGAAAACAAACACAAAGTAGCTCAAGATCAAGCGGAAAGGTTATGACATTGCGCGGAGGATCTCTAGCTCGCGCCTCAACCTTTCGTTCTCCTGCAGTGTCGCCTGGTTTACTGCCAGCGCACGCTGAGCGTATTCTTCCGCCTTCAGCGCGGCTTCTTCCACCGCCTTGAGCTTGACTTCGGCGGCTTCTTTCTCGAGGCGGAGGCGCTCCTTTTCCTGGTGTACTTCAGCTTCAGCCTTGATGACGGCCACCTTGTAACGTTCGCGGTCAGCGAGGCATCCGAAACCCTCGTCGAGCGCAATGAGCCACTGTCTGGGCGTGGTTTCCGTTTCGACTCTCGCTGCATCCGGCAAAGTCACTGTTGACTCATTGCAGGCGAGGTGATCCGAGACAACGGTCGAGTGGTGCATCCCCTTGGTGGTCTTGTCGTCTTTGCCGGGCGGGCCGCCACCAAACGGGTCGGCGACGACGGGATCCACAGCTCGGTCCGGTCTGTGCTTTTCCTATCGTCAGACAAAGAAGGACTTGGGCAAGATTGGAGTAACCAACTCACAATGCAGCCAAGAGCAAGAAGACGAGGCCGGTCCGCCGTTCCAACAGCCGCAGCTGCCGGTGCGCCAAAAGTTCAGCACTTGCTGCGATAAAAAGGCGCCAGGAGGAGCGGGACACCCACTTTCTGTGTGATGGTCCCGATAGCCTCGACATATAACTGAGTGCGGCGGCCCTTGTCCTCTTCGTACTTTGATGCCATGAGCTCTTTACGGCGGCCTGCAATGGAGAGAGATGTCAACAACCCGAGATTCGCACCCCAATTCGCGAATCAACAACCCATCGACACACCCTCTAAGGTCCTTGCTCTTTTATTGAGGTTCGAGTCTGCTGGCGAGGAGGCGTCGGATTCGACAACCTCGCTCCTGGACCGTTTCATGCCTCCTTGCGGCTGAGCAGGTGGACCGGGCGCCGGAGGAGGAGGCGGGCTCGCATCGAGTTGAGCCGGCGCGCTGAGAAGACCGTCGCCTGTTGGATCCATTCGGAATCTTGATACACTGGTCGTCGTCGGTGCCGAGAGATGTTCTCATCGCTTGGCGGCGGCTCCGGGCGAAACTCGAGGCTTTCCTCACGACGACTGACTCGCAAGCTGTCTGAGAGCAGCTGATCCTATGGGCACTCGCTCGATCTGCATGCCTAGCTAGCGACGCCTCCGCATCTCTCCTGCTCAACACAACATGGCGCCATTTCCGGACTATTCGCCGCTGCTGCCGACCGATCGCAGCGTCCACGCTGCCGGACCGAACAAGCACGTGTTCCCGCCTACAGAACGAGCTACACAGCGCTCCGAGCGCCGCCTGCCTCGCCAACGACCGCCGCTGTGGATTCCGGACCCGTTCTCCCTCCGAAGCGGCTCCACCTCGCCGACGGTCGATCGAGATGGCACCTCGCTCGACAGCGACACCGACAGCGACAGTGGGGAGGATACGGTGTACGGCTCAGAATCAGAAGAGACTGGCAGCGAGGAGAAGCGCCAAGCCGGGTCCGGACCTTTCAAGAACGAGTCAACGTCGACGACCGACGAGGAGGACGGCTGGGAGTTTTCGCTCGCGGCACTGCAGAAGGACCGCACGAGGGTGCGTGCCAGAAAAGGCTTCTTCGTTTGAGCCCGTTTAAAGCTCACACGTGTCACTATCCCTCCTCGCAGCGCCGCCGTCGCCTCCTCGTCCTGTTCCCAGCCTTCCTCGTCTTGACCCTCTTCTTTGTCCTCGCGCTCGCCAACCTCTTCGGACCGTCGTCAGGACACAATCGCTTCTATGGAGCAACCGCGAGCAAACAGCGCATGTCGCTCGACGAGGTCTTGAACGGGACGTTCTACCCCGAATCGAAACGGGTCGAATGGGTCGCGGCGCCGGCGGACAGCGCCGACTCTGGTGAGCAGCGGTGGCTGTCGAGCCTTGTTCTATATTCTCGAGCTTTGGGCCTCGTCCGCCGAAGCGACGATTTCCCGCCGATGCTGATCCGATACACCCTGACTGACAGTGCAAGACGGATTTTACGCCGAACGAACTCAAGACGGCTCCATCATTCTCTCCAACTTGTTCGAAAACTCGTCGCGCACGCTCATCGACGGCGCCGACGTCACTGCTGTGCGTCATCTCTGCCTTTTGTGCTAGCGATTGTCGCGTGTAACTGGCGCGAAACCGAGGGCGCACAAACTGAACAAACTTTGCGTTCTCAGCCCGACGGATCTCGTTTGCGGTGGTCGCGCTATCAGTTGAGCGCAGATGGACAATACGCCTTGCTCGATACAGACTGGACCAAGGTGAGTCAACTTGTACTCTTATCAACCGCTTCTCTCTCTCGATTGCTCTCGAGACTCGGATGCGAGACCTTTTTACTAACTCGATCACACACTTTTCCTGCAGGTCTGGAGACACTCGACCCTCGCTAACTTCCACTTGCATCGCATCGCCTCGGGTACCTCGCCAGCCTCCTCTCGCCCGCAAACCCACCCCATCGTCAAGCCCTCCTCGCCGCCTCTCACTTCGCTCGCGCTCTTCTCCCCGACCCAGCACCACCTCGCCTACGTCCACGCCAACGATCTCTACATCTTACCCGCGAGTAGGATCGACATGGAGCCGAAGCAGCGAGAGAAGGGCTGGGAGGGAGAGGCGATCCGGATCACGAAGGATGGGAGTCAGACGGTGATGAGTGGGAGGCCTTCGTGGGTGTACGAGGAAGAGGTGGGTCGGCCGGACTTGCCATACTATCAGACGAGCCTTCAAAAGCTCAAGGTCGTGCGCCCTCATCCGCTCCTGACCTGGGATCGTTCGCTCGCAGGTCTTCTCCTCCGATTCGACCCTGTGGTGGTCCCCCTCCTCGTCACATCTCGCCTTTATCTCGTTCGACGAGTCCGAAGTCCCTTTGTACGAGTATCCGATCTACAACCCGAGTCCGAGCGAAGCCGCTGCCGATGCGGGTATCGACGGATGGGAATACCCGGACGAGGTCGGCGTGCGGTATCCCAAGGTACGCGAGCGCAACCAAAGGCATTTGGCTCTTTCTCGAGGAGAACTTTCTCTGCTTCTTTGCTGAACGCCTGCTCCGTCGTTTTGTGCTGTCGTACAGCCCGGCTACCCGAATCCGCGCGTCATGGTCCGCGTCTTCTCCCTCGCGCGCTACCTCTCCCTTCCCACCACCCTCTCGACCGAAGAACGCCGCTCCTCCTCTATCTTGACACTTCGACTCTCGCGCCCCTCCGACCCTGAAGACGAAGGCGAAGTGGTCACCGAAGTGGCTTGGATCGGACCGGACGAGTTGCTCGTGCGGATGACGGACCGGTCTGCGCGGGTCGAGCGGATCGGACGGTTTGATCTCGCGGCGGCGGAGTGGCAGCGGAAAAGCGCGGATGCGGAGGAACAGGTTCTGGAAGGAGAAGTCGTGCGCGAGACGGATTGGTGGGAGAAGGACGGCGGGTGGGTGGAAGCGGTGAGTCTTCGGTTTTTCGGAAGAGTCCTACTTCTGATTCGCAGGAGACTGACGTCTTTGGCTGTGCTGGTCCGACAGGCTCAGACGATCGTGTCGATCTCGCCGCCCGCGACGTCTGACGGCCCGCCCTCACGCGACTACCCGCCGGGCTACCTCGATCTCGTCCCGGACGCGAACGGCTTTGTGCACGTCGCATACTTCTCGCCGTCGACATCAAGTGCCCCGATCTTCCTGACGAGCGGAGAGTGGGAAGTCGCCGGCGGGATTGACAAGGTGGACTTGGAGCGAGGCTTGATGTGCGTCCCCAAGCTTTAGCTCGCCCGAACGGGGCCTTCTTGCTGACCCGCGAAAACACGGGCCACAGCTACTTTACAGCCGCACGACCTTCTGTGTCTCGGCACATCTTTTCGATCCCGCTCCCACGCAGCACCGCAGAACTCGACGCGCTCCGCTCTGGAAAGGCGAAACACCCTGAACCGACATTGGTGCCCGGTCAGGTTGTCAAGAAGGGCGACAAGGCGGACCTCGCTTCGTACAAGATCAAGTTCTCGAAGGGCGCCGGTGCTTACCAGCTTGACTACGGTTCGTCCGACCCTGATTGCGCGTCTTCTCGCTGAACCGCCAATCTCACGCTCCCTTTCCTTTGCAGATGGGCCGAGTATTCCTTGGCAAAAGTTGTACAGAGTCGAGGATCCCGGTGCGTTGCTCCCGACTATCTTCTCCGGCAGCGGCGCTCGCTCACCTTGCCCCTTTTCCCCCGCAGACGTGCCGGTGACTCTGACCGACAACGCTGCTCTCGCTGAGCGAGATGCGAGCTATTTGCATGCCGATATCACGCACTCTCGCGTCATGCTTCGAGACGGCGGTGCGGGTACCGGCGATGTCGAGGTCAACGTTATGGAGATCAGGCCGCCCATGATGGACGAGAGTGGGCGAACCAAGTATCCAGTTCTGTTCCAAGTGTCAGTCTCCCGTCTCATCGCTCTCGCTTTACCCGTTTGATGAAGTTTTCGTCGTATCTGCAGGTACGGCGGACCGAATAGCCAAATCGTCACGAACAAGTTCCAGCGCGACTTCCAGCACTACCTCGCAACCTCCCTCGACTACGTCATAGTCCGCGTCGACCCTCGCGGGACCGGTTACAACGGGCGCAAGTTCCGCTCGACTGTGCGCGGCCGACTCGGCGAGATCGAGACCAAAGACGTGACCGAGGTGGCGCGGGCGTGGGCGGAAAAGGCCTACATCGACGAGAAACGAGTCGGGGTTTGGGGATGGGTGAGTCACTCGCTCATGTGGAACCTGCTCAGTGACACTGAAACTGATCTTTCCGGGCCGACACTCGCAGTCCTACGGCGGCTTCTTGACTTCAAAGCTGATCGAAGCGAACGCCTCGGTCTTCTCGCTCGGCATGGCGGTCGCGCCCGTCACCGACTGGCACCTGTACGATTCGCTGTACACGGAACGCTACATGGGCTTGCCAGAACAGAACGGCGGCGGGTACCGCAACGCGAGTGTCCGCGAGATGGACGGGTTCCGACACGCCGACTTTGCGCTCGCTCACGGGTGCGTGCTATCCTTTGAGGAGGGTATGGCGCCCCGTGCTGACGAAGCCGCCGTTCTCCCAGCTCCGGCGACGACAATGTTCACTTCCAGAACTCGGCGCTTTTACTTGACCGCTTCACGATGGCGAAAGTCCGGTCGGTCTTTCCCATCCCTGAACATCTGCAGTCAAGAGGTCCGCTTTACTGACGGCGCCGAGTCTGCAGGAATTTCCGCTTCCGCATGTTCACCGACTCTGATCACTCGATCCAGACGAGGGGCGCCTACGGAGAACTCCTTCGCTGGCTCGAAGGTTTCGTGAGTTTCTTACCCTTCTTCTCGGCAAGCTCGCTGGCGAATGCTGATGCCCTCCCTGAATCGCAGCTTCTCGAGCGGCTCGGACATGGCGGCCGGACGAAAGGTCGCTGGAAGATGCGCAAGGATCCGAACTCGGCGCGACCAGCTTTCGGACCGGGCGAAACCGACTTTGGAGAGAAGCAGTAGCTTTCTCTGCGTGACCTCGGATCTGTACAAGTATTGCAAGCATATTCATGTGTGTACAAGCGAGGCGCATGCTCACTGTCCGTGTGCTGACCGCTGAAAGCGCTAACCTATACAAAATTTCCTCTCGCAAGCAAGCTCCGCCTCGCTGTTGACCGCTGACTCTGGGCCCGATCAAGCCACGACGCATTCTGGCACCGCGTTCCCCTCCTGTGACGAGCATACAAAATGGTTTCAGCGCGTCGAGGAAGGCTCGCAACATGAGCTCGTGCCGGAAACTCCGGTCAACTCCCCGTACGCATGGCGGATCTGCAAAGCCGAGGTCAAGTCAGCAGATGCGCCGAAAGTCGAGAGCTGAACGTAACAACACACCTCTTTGAACTTTTCCTCGTCGCCTCCCTTGTCCGGGTGGTGCAGACGAGCGAGCGCCTTGAACGCCGTCCTCACCTCCGTTTCGCTGGCCCCCGGAGTGATGCCCAAAGTGCGGTAATGTTGATCCTGGAAGAGGGAAGTGCGTCAGATGGGCGGGTCTATACAGGATCATCCCGAGCGAAGCCTATTCCCGGTCCCGACAGCCAGGACGAAGCAAGAAAACGGACATACCTTGCTGACGGACCGGCCACGCTTCATGGTGTCTGAGAAGAAACGGGCGTATTCCTCAGCTGTGTAACCGTGACAACCGCAGTTGTATGGATGACCGAATCCGTCTTCGTCGTCGTCGTAGTCGTCTTCGTCGTGGTAGTGGTAGTAGTCGTCGTCGTCGTCGTAGTCCGGCTCGAGATTATCCTGCGCGTCCTCGTACTTGTCCTGCACACGATCAAGGTCACGCTGCAGAGCCGCTTGGAAGGCCGTATCTTTGCCGTCTTTGGCAGCGCGGAGAGCGTCGCGCAGATCGTCAATGGCGAACTCCAACTGGTCGAGCTGTTCGTAGGCGATAGCACGGTTCCGGAGCGCTTTGACGTGCGTCGGGTCGTCGTCGAGAGCCAAAGAGAAGTAATCGACGGCCGCGTCGAGATGGTCCGCCTGCGTGGAAGGAGAAAGACCGGCAACAGCAAGGAGCAAAAGAGGTCAGCACATGAAAAGAGACAGCAGCGGATCTACCCACCTTGAGCTGCGCCATTCCCAGGTTGTAGTACACCGAAGCGATAACTTTGGCGCCTCCGAGCTCTACGTCCAAAGCGAGGTGGAGCGCCTTGACGTAAAAGGTGATCGCCCGGTCCCATTTCCCCTGCTGGAAAGCTTCGTCGCCGATCTTCTTCTCGCGGACGAGCTGGACGATACGATCGGCCATTGGGCTGTTCGTTTTGGAGCAAGTCAGTGCATGCTCCTGAGAGCGAGAATGGGTAGAAGGTGTTCTTAGGCGTACCGACGTTCGGCAGCGAGGGGATCACTCTCGGCGGCGGAAGCCAAGTAGAGCTTTGCCGCTTCCGCTGCCTTGTCGAGCTGAGCGACCTCGTAGCATACAACCATCCGCAGAGCAAGCTTGTGAATGCGGCGATCGCCCGCCTTGATGAGAGCGCTGCACCGAAAGGGTCAGCACGGACTTGTTTTCGTCTTTGTCTTGCCTCCGGATAGGAATGACGTACCAGGACAGTTCGTACACCTTTGGAAAGTCTTTGGTGCGCCAGTAAGCTTCCAGCTTGAAACGATCCGCCGCAGCCTGAGTCTTGGTAGTCGCGGCGTACGGAGAGTCTTTGTCCGGCCACAGCTTTACCGCCTCGGCGAGCTTTTCGAGACCGACGGTCGGATCCCCGTCCGCAGTCGTGATGAGCTTGTGAGCGTCCGCGATCAGGGTCGAGACCTCGCCGACGTGCATGTAACGGTTCGGATCGAGTTCGGGAGCACCTGGCTTGAGAGCGGACTGCAGGGCACCAAACGCCTCGGCGGCGAAGCCGTGCTCGAGAAAGTTCAGTGAAGCCTCGATCGCGGCCCGTAGACTCTTGACTTCGGGACTTTGCTCTGCCGTTTCAAGCGGGGCCGGAGCGCGCGGGGGCGGCAAATTGACTTTTGGCTGCTTGGTGGCTGGAGTCGCTTGCGAGGCGGAAGCCGCGGCCGACTGTTTGTCCGGCCGTGTCGGGTTCGACTTGCTGCTTGCATAGCGACACAATCAGGGTCAGTCGAGCCTTGACCCTTGAGAGTCAGGACAGGAGACACAGCCTCACTCGGCAGCGGGTTGCGCCTTGTCCTTCGCGGCTTTGGACTTGCCCTGCGCGTTCGGGCGCTTCTTCTTGGCCATGACTGGAGCTTGAAAATGGTGGCTACCCAAATCTGGCTGGGTAAGGGAGTACGGCGTCGCTAGCTCGAAGTGTCGGGTTCGTGCGAAAGTTGGGCGCCGCGGACTCCCCGCGGTCAAAGGGCGGGGTGTGCGCAAGCGGGCAAATGTTGAAGCAGCGCCGAGGAAAGCTCTAGTCCCTTAGAGCTCGTAGCGTGAGTTCTAAGGCTGTTGAAGGAGCGTAGCAGGCGCGAGAGGGGCGGTCAACTGATGAGCCTCTCCATCGAGGCTCGAGGCTCAAGCTGGCGATTGAATTCAACGCAAGAGAATCAAAGGTCGATGCTCGCTGCGCTCTAGTCAACATGTAATCCGGTCCAATGTACGGTGCTTGCTTCGAAAAGGGACGCGTAGAGATTAAGTCAACAAGGAAGAGTAGAACCGCCAGGGGGGAGATAGAAGTTTGCGCCCATGTAAGCCAGTGCAGTGGCACAGAGGCTAGTTGACAGTCAGAACAGAATCCCTGTACATGCAGGCTCGGCGGCTGAGCCGGATCCCGGTCGGAACAAGTGGCCGGCCCCCCAACCATCCGCCACCGTGTCCGCCTCACAAAATCACGCAGTCGGACACGTCTATGTCGCCCGTCCCGGTCTACTCAGGGGCACAGATGTCAGTTATAGATTGGAATTAGTGAGAAGGAGCCGTGACTTACGCCGAGCAGGGCCTCGTACGCGGACCTGACCTGTTGGCGGAGGACAGAACGAAAGTCGTCGGCGTGTCCTGTCAGCTTTTTTGCACCACTATGAAAAGAGAGGGACTGCGGCTCAGGACTCTGATCATGCTCACCTCTTTGAACTTTTCGGGATCGCCGCCCTTGTCAGGGTGGTGCTGAAGCGCAAGCGTTTTGAACGCGCTCTTGATCTCGACTTCAGGCGCCCCGACTTTCAAGCCGAGAGCGTGGTAGTGCTGGTCCTGTAAGGCACCGCGGCCAGTCATCAGCTTATGTTCCACATCGGGAGCCTCGCATGAAGGGGGGAAAGGCACATCCTGCCTACCTTTCGCGGACCGCGCATCATCTTGGCGAACGCCTCCTGCGCCTTCCGTTCTTGTTCGTTCCCCAAGTCTTCAACGCGATCGAGCTCCTTCTTCAAGTACTCGTGCAATTTGGGATCCTTTTCCGAGTCGAGGTACATCCGAGCACGGCGGAGGTCGCTCGCGGCGTCATGGATGTACCCGAGGCGCTCTGACGCGACAGCGCGGTTCCGCAGCGCCTTGACATGCGAGCAATCGAAGTCAAGGGCAGTGGTTAAGTGCTCATGGGCCCTGCTCACGTGATTCAGCTGCCCCACGAGAGGTGAAATGAGCGACTGTGCTCGATGCTGTGATTGATTGGGAAGGTTCGCCAGTTCGAGACGCACCTTGAGCTGGGCCATGCCAAGGTTGTAGTACAGCGACGCAATCAATTCTCTTGAATAACAATGATCCTCAAGGATGCGGACAGCTTTCGTGTAAGCCGTGATGGCGCGATCCCATTGACCGTTCTTGTAAGCATTGTCGCCCTTGTTCTTTTCCTCCGCCACTTGCAAGATGTCAGCGGCCAGTGTCCTACATACAATGGTCAGAGCGTCAAACTTGCAGTACAGTGATGGGAGTGATAATACAATAGAACGCACTGGCTTGCGAGGGGGTCGGGAAAGCCGAGGTAGTACGAGGCGGCTTGGGCAGCTTCGGTGAGGCGTCCGAGGTGGAAGAAAGCATTCATTCGTGCAGTCAGTGTGCCGGTATAGATCACGCCTTTTGCTTCAGTCTGAGCTTTCATGATTCTGCGGGGACGTCGCTCCTCAATTTAGACCAACGGAGACAAATGACAACAAGCGCGGCGGGATTGGCCGGGATAAACTCACCCTGTTTCCTCTAGCGCCATCTCGTACTCGCCAAGCCTAAAGTAGGCGGCGACCCGGAGCTGACGAACCGCCATGTGCGTTTCAATCTTCTTTGGCGGGCGCATCGAGTTGCCGAATTCGGTCCAAAGCGCCTCCGCCTCGTCCACGTCGCTCAGCACAGAGTCCGCATCGCCACCCTTCCTCGCAGTCATTTTCGCGCCAGTAATCAGCATCGTCACCTTGTCTATCTTTTCCAGCATTTGTTTGTCCGGCTCAGGGTTGTCGGAACCGGGCAAGGCGAGCGAAAGTGCAAGGTACGCTTCCGAGACGCAGCCAGTCTCGAGCGCTTCGAGGGCGTCTTGAACTGCGGAAACGAGACTCGGCGTGTCGACATTGACCGAAGAGCGTTCTCTTTGGGTTGTTCGGGACCCGGACGAGTGGGCTCGCTGACTGGCTTTGGCGACGACGGCGCTTTGCTCGCGATCGGTTCGGGGACAACTGGCGCCGACTTGCGAGTGGCGCGAGCAGGACCGGACTTCGAGCCAGAAGGCGTCTCTGACTTGGTGGAGGCGCTGTACAGACCAAAGTGCACGGAACTGGTGAGCCGTGTTCTCGCATGGGCGGACAAGGGACGAACAAACTCACTTGGTAGGCGGCGCCGACGGCGCCGGACGAGGCGGTTGTTGAGGCTGGTCGGCCGCCGCGTTCTGTCCACGCCCGCGTCTCTTCCTCGCCATGTCTGAGCCGTGAGTAGTTGTAAGGAGGTAAAGAGGGACGAGGGAAAAAGGGAAAGTTGACGTCGCCGCGGACACCCCGCGTACGAGAGGGACCAAAGTCGAAAAAGTCCTTAGGGCATTCGAGGTCGTCACGACGTCTCCGCGGCGTCAAATACACCTTATCCACTCCTGCGGTCAGCGAGAACAAGAGTCGCCGAGCTCCGAAAAGCGGAGGGAGGAGTTGAGCGGGCGACCGAGAAGAAGTTTGCAGCCATCAGAGCCGAGGCGACGGCGTACAAGCTGGTCAACACCAGAAGAGATATTGTGTACATGCAAGCTCGCGGCTGAACTTAATCCCGATCGGAACAGTTGGCCGCCCCCTACCGCCACTTCGCTCACGACACAGTGCAGTCGGACACGCCCATGTCGCCCGTTCCGGTCTGCAGGGGAGCACAGGTGTCAGCCGTCGCTTTCACAAGAGTGAATGGCGGACCCGGGACGTACCCCAAGCAGCGCCTCGTACGCGGACCTGACCTGTTGGAGGCGCGGGGGGGGGGGGCGGAACGAAAGCAGACGAGCACATTGTCAGTACTCTTGCGTGACCGGGGAGGACACGTCAGAAAGTCAGAGGTGCTCACCTCTTTGAACTTTTCGGAGTCGCCACCTTTGTCGGGGTGGTGCTCACGCGCAAGCGCTTTGAACGCAGTCTTGATCTCGACTTCGGTCGCCCCGACTTTCAAGCCCAAAGTGTGGTAGTGCTTGTCCTGTCAAGCGCGCGGCAAGTGATCAATACATGCATCACCCTCATACCCAGATTTAGGAGGAGAAGCGCCAACCGAGCATACCTTTTGCGGACCGCGCATCATCTTGTCGAACGCCTGTTCCCTCTTCCGTTCTTGCTCGTCCGCCACGTCCTCAACGCGCTTGAGCTCGTTTTTCAAGTACTCGTGCAACTTGGGATCCTTCTCAGCGTCGACAAGGTTGATCGCGTCACCGAGATCGCTCTCGGCCATGATGAAGTACCCCATGCGCTCGTACGCGGAGGCGCGGTTCCGCAGCGCCTTGACGTGCGAGTTGTCGTACTCGATAGCTTGGGAGAAATGTATCACGGCGCTGCTCACGTGGTCCAGCTGCTCGAGGAAGACGAGTCAGCGACAGTGAGAAGATTACCAGTCCAAGACGCACCTTGAGGTGGGCCATTCCGAGATTGTAGTGCATCGACGCGGCCAACTCCTTTGACTCGGACTTTTCCTCGACGATACGTACAGCCTTCGTGTAAGCCGTGATCGCGCGATCCCACTGACCCTTCCTGTAAGCCTCGTCTCCTGTCTTCTTCGCCTCTGCTGCCTGCTGGATCGCGACGGCGAGCTGCCTGCAACCGGACAAGGTCAGCGTGATGCGCATTCGAATGCAAGGTCTCGAAGAGAGAGAAGAAGAAGGCCGCCACAGCAAGACGCACTGGCTCGAAGGCATACCGGAGAAACTGAGGTAGTGCGTGGCGGTTTGAGCAGCTTCTGCGAGGCGCCCGAGGTGGAAGAAAGCCATCATCCGCGCAACCAGTATCGCCGGTCGGAATACTTCAGCCTTAGTTGTAGCAATGCTGCAATGTGAGGAACCGTGTCAGCTTCTGCGAATGGAGAGGAAAACCGATCGAGACTGTCCGAAAGAGGCTCTACTCACGTCGCTTCTTCCAGCACCTCTTTATAGTGGCCGAGCGCAAGATGTGCACCGACCCGCCACTCTTGAATCTCGATAGGCGTGTCGATCTGCTTCGGCGGGTGCGATTCGGCGCCAAGCTTGGTCCAAACAGCCTGCGCTTCGTCCAGATCTTTGAGCACCGATTCCGCGTCGAATGTGTCCACCATGGTGGTCCTCGCGCGGGAAACCAGCAGCGCTAATTTCTCGATCTTGTTCAACACCTCTTTTTCGGGCTCGATGTTGTCGGAACCGGGCAGGGCGTACAAGAGGGCGGTGTACGCCGCGGGGACGCAGCCAGTCTCGAGCGCTTCGAGGGCGTCTCGGACTGCGGAAATGAGACTCGGCGTGTCGGCATCGGTCGGGGAGGCGGTTGAGGTGGGTGCTTTCGGACGCGGACGAGCAGGTTCGTCGACTGGCTTTGGCGACGGCGGCGCCGACTTGCTGGCGGTTGTGGGTTCGGGAGCTGCCGACTTGCGAGTGGCTCGCGGAGGACCGGACGAGCCAGACGGCGTCGCTGGCTTGGTGGAAGCGCTGTGCAGATCGAAGTGCGTCGAACCGTTGAGCCTTGTTCTCGAACGGGCGGACGAGGGGCGAACAAACTCACTTGGCCGGAGGCGGCACTGGCGGCGGCGGCGGCGGCGGTGCTTGAGGCTTCTGCTCGCCCGCATTGTGCGCGCGTCCGCGCTTCTTCCTGGCCATCTTCTGGTAGGCGGTGATAGGAGGTGAAGAGGAAAAATTGACTTCGCCGCAGACACCCCGCGTGCGAGATGATGCGAGAGGAGTGAGGTCGAAAGAAAATTCTCAGGGCACTAGAGGTCGTCGAGACCTTTTCTCTGTGTGTGTCATAGATACCTTACGCATTCCTGCAGTCCGCGAGAGGGAAAAAGACTAGCGGAGCAAAGTCCGACGAGAAGGGGAGAAGCGGGCGATCGCGAGACCGCTTTGCCCTCGCATCCACAGTGTTGGAAGGTTTGGAACGGGGTACAGCAGCAGCAGAGCGAAACAGGGCAGGAAAGAAGGCAAGGCCGTCGTCAAAGCCGCGAGCGCGCGTTATGTACAAACTCGCGTCTTCACTCGACAGAGTAAAAATCAAACCTACGCCCCCCGCGCTCTTTTCCATCATGCCGTGAGTGCCTTGAGGTACGACTCGCGATGCGGGTTCTTGTCCGTCGTGTCGCTCTTGTCGTGCGGGACCCATTTCGGCTCGTCCTGTCACGGAGAATCGGTCGATCCGGCAGGTTAACGGGGCAAAAAAGTGCCGGGGGTCGGTTCCCCTTGTTTCAGGCGCAGAGGATTAGACGCACCTGGAACAACCGCATCGCCTTGATATAGTCACCCTCGTCGAGCGTGAAGCGGTGGTAGATCCCAGCCGGAACGATCAAGAGGTCCTGCGGTTCGGACGCGATCCGGATCCACCGCGAATCGCCCTTGTCTGCACTCGGTAGAGTTCGCGCGATGGTCAGTATAGGGAAGGGCTCGAGATATGAATTGGAACAGGCGATTATGCAAGACTAACCGCGCACATCAAAGTAGCCGCGACCATCCTTGATGTACCGGATCTCCTCGTCCTCATGCAGATGCTCGCTGCAGAGGGGGGATCCGCATCAGTCGCATGCCGGTGAGATTACATTAGGGGACAGAAAGCGCCGACTGACCGGAAGAAGCCCTTGATCTTTTCCTCGTAGAGGTCTCCCAACCCAGCCTTGCTGACGTTGATCTCGTCGCGGTTCTTGTAGCCGCGCTCCTTGGCGCTGTGCGCAAGATTCGTCCAGATCAGCAATCCCGTCTGCAGCCATTGCTGCGCGCTTCACCGACAAGACGACGCACATCTTTTCGACTCCTTCGAGGTCGATGCCGGGGAACGCCTTGACGCCCAACCGCTCGAGTTCCTGAAGTGAGACCTCCTCGCCCGAATCATGCGGCGCACGCTGGTCCCCGGGCTTGTCGTCGCTGTCGAGATGCGCGATTAGTCAGTCGGTGCGATAGCGATGAAAATGGCGTGAGCGCAGACGGCGAGCACAGCGGGCAGGGTCACAGCGCGCAGGGTCGATTCCTTACAAGTAGTACGCTCGCATACTGGTCTCGTACAGGATCAAGAGTGTCAGAGTAAGTGTGAGAGAGGCGCTGTGCATGTCACTACTCGCTTCGTCCGCTTCGACGTCCGCTTGGGAAATCGAGCAGTGTGCAGGAAATGTAGACAAGTGGACCGGCAGACCAGTAAGGCACACGTCCCCACACTGGATTCTCGATCTGGTCCAGCCGTTGCCTTGGAATGACGGCGATCACGCTCATCTGGGAGGTTCGACTTGGACAGACACCTGGTCCGCTTTGACGGCTCTTGCGCCCCATCGAGACCATGCGCAAGCTCAGGAGAACCCCGCATAGTAGCAGCACCGCTACCGCGGCGGGAACCGGCACGCCGCCGCACTCACCTTTGACAGCAACGACGTCGACGTCGACCGCGACCGCGACTGCCAGTCCCTCGCACCACGCTTCGACGAGCCGCGGATCGGCGCCGATCCCACTCCGAAGCGCTGCCCACCTCAACGCCCCCGTAGGCTTGTCCGAGACGGTCGTCGCCGCGTTGGATGACGTCGCCGGAGGATCGACCTCGACCTCGACCTCGCCGGGTGGACTGACCGCCGCCGCCGCCGCGTGGTAAGCCTACCATAGCGTGTGACCTCCATTGTGAGTCAAAGCTGACAAGTCAGACCAACGCGACCGAGCAGGCCTCCCTCCGCCTCGACCACTTCCCCTTCGAGTCCGCGTCTGTACCGCACCCGCATCGCTTCCACTTCGACCATCGCTTCGCAGGACCAAGAAACCCTCTCGACCATGAGCACATCCTCCGGGTCCGGCTCGGCGCTTTCCAAGCTGCGCTCTCGTCTCGAGCTGGATCAGGCCGCGCGCGAAGAAGCGGCGACGCGGACCACTACCACCGCCAAACTCCGCAAGCGGTCGTCGCGCCGCCCCGTCTCGGCCGCGGAAGAGGCGGATCATCTCGGCGAGTCGATGGCATCTCGGGACGAGGGTGTCGCTGTCGTCGAAGCGAGCGGTCACGAGGCGCACGACCCGCCCGACGTCCCACTCGAGCATCTCGTTCTCGAGAGTGTTTCTTTCGAGTCGATTCCAGTCCAGCCAATCTCGCACGAAGCCAATTCATCGACACCGGTACAGCTCCCCGAAGAAGCGCTTGCTCCCGTCTCCGAGCCCCCGCCGCCCGAACTCGAACTCGACTTCGACCTCGAGCCGAATCGTCCCCCTGCGCCCGCACCTCGTTCCCTCTCCTACTCGGCCACTTCTCTTCTCTTCGCTCCGGTCCGCTTGGGTTGGCGCGTAACCACCGCTCCCGCCCGGATGACATACCGTCTCGCAGCGTTCGGAGTCGGCGTCGTCGGTTCGGGGATCTCGCTCGGTCAAAAAGTGGCCCAACTTGGTTTCGAGACAGCCACCGAGGCGGGAAACAGCCTTGGGAACGCAGTCGCTCCCAAGACGGCGACTTCGAACGCAGTCGGAGTCAGCGGTCCCAAGGGCAAGGGAGGCGAGAGTCGCCAGACTGCACTCCTCCGCTTGCGGGATACCGTCTCGCCCGCGCGTATCGCCCTCGCCGCTCTTCAAGTCTCGCTCGGCATGGTGTTGGCGAGCGTCCTCGTCGCGAGGGCGCTCGTCGAACTCACGGTGGCCAGGGTCCGCGGTCAGGTGATGGGCGGTCGAGTCGAGAGAGGGTGATCGTCGCTTCCGAGTGAGTGAAAGACGTGTCCCTTTCGCTTGCTGCGAGCTTTCCCGTCGAGCTGACATTCCAAAGCAGTACCTCCACGAGTGGTTTCGCTTGATTTACTTGCGCTTGCCGCCCGATCGCTTGCGTGTACGAGAATCGGTGAGTGCGTGTTTCGGATAGCCGCCCCGCATTGTGGTGTTCTGACGGACCGTCCTTGTGCAGACTCGGAACGATGTACCACACCTACTACTGCACAGACCGAAATCTCGAGACTCTGGCAACGGTCTCGCCGAGGGGCCTTTCTCGACATCCCTTCGTAAGTCTGATTCTGTTCATTTGCAGCCACGCCGCCAATCTTGACTGAATCGCATTCGAGCACACGCAGTCCTCGTCCTCGCGGCCAGCTGTCTGACCCATCCTTGTACAAGCTCTACCTGCATTTTCCAATTGTTGGCGTTTTTTTTTTTCCAAATCTTCCTTTCCGCTTTTTCTGACTTTTATGTTCCCTTTCCCTCTGGGTCTCGCTCCATTGCTACTAACCAACAACTCTTCTTCCCGACTCTGTTGCCTGCCTAGCGACGCCTGTCTGTGCGCTTGAACGCCAGCCAGGTCCGGCTCGGATCTCTTTCGCGCACCTCACCCTTCCAGTCCGAAAGCCCTCCTCCAGAAGATAAGTGAAGCGTCACACTCTGAACTATTCAGACTCTATATTCGTATGGGGGAGCAGGTATTGATTGGTGTACGCCCCAGGGGAAAAAGAAAGGGCGCGTGTCGAACACTTGTCACTTTGGTTACTCATGCATTGACATTTTGGAAGCGAGCACAGCAAGCGGTTAGTATTTGTGCAACGCTACTAGGGAACTATAGCGTAGGGTCTGTCGGAGGTATAGGCTACATGTAGACTTTATTCGCGGGGAGAGACCATCTGCGCCACGAAAAATGGAGAGCAATCTTGTTTCTTTTTCCGGTCTGAAGAGCCCGGTCCTTCAAAACTGTCTGGATTTTCTTGCTTCTTGCAAGGTCAATTCCAGACTGAGGCACTCAGGGAATCTCACCAAGACGTCACGCCGCTTTCGATGTAAACTAATTTTCGGAATTGCCACTTCAAGCAGTTCTTTCTACAAATCACCAAATCCCTTGTAGGCCGCAAATCTGTCAGGGAAAGGAGTGTCAGTTGCGATTGGCTTAAGAGCAAGAGAATCAAGACTCGCCTTGAGACGGGGACAAATTTGCAGTTGGCCTCAAAGTTTGGGTCGAATTTGTAGGCTTGCTGTAGCTGAACGCCGGTTCCGGTATTGCCTCGCAATGTAAGGTTGTGGAAGGGTGGGCGGCAGAAAATAGGGACCTTGCACAAAAGCTGTTGTCCCATGAGTGTACTGCTGCCGGTTGTAGGGATCGACTTCGAAGGCCGGTTGCTGAGTATAGATGGGATCATGACAAGGAAGTGACGCGGAGTTATGAGGCCGCTGTAGGTATTCGGTATAGGTAACTTGAGGCAGTAGGCCATTGCAGTTTTGCTGTTGGCTGTAGGACCCATCTGCAGGATGAAGTGGTCCACCATAGTAGCTCTGTGGGGAGTAGGCTGGAGGTGCTTGAGCGTGTGCCTGTGGGTGGTAAGAAACAGATGCCCGAGGGAGTTCTGTCCCATGCACAGTGCTGTCAAGCCATCCATAAGGGGATCCAAACATGGTATGCGAAGAATTGTTCAGTGGCGGTTTGAAAACATTTAAAGGCGGCATCTCGTTTGTACGCTTGGCAGGTTGGTACACTGATTGAGTGTGGGGTGGGAGTGGTTGAGCTCCTGCAGACAGCGTTCCAACCTCAGCCGGAAGACCATTTGCTGGCCCTCCGTGTGGGTACTCTTCCGCATTATGCTGCTGCTGGTGGCCATCTTCCTGTAGCAACAGAACTCTTCAGTCAGCCAATCAAGGGGAGTTTCTAGCACCCTGTAGCAACAGAACTCTTCAGTCAGCCAATCAAGGGGAGTTTCTTGCACCAGTGCCCTGTAGTGTCTGATCAGAATGCACCGGTGCCTGTTATGCATTGAAGAGAAGCTTCCTTGCAGACATACATTGTGAGCGTGCTTAGCTCGAACTCTGGCCCTCCGCTGGCCGATACGTTGGTTGGAACGGGCGCTACGTTCTCTTGCCTTCTTTCTCTCCTCCTGGATATCAAGTCTGAGAATGCGTTTTACTGTAGGCTAAGAGCGGTTCCTGAGTCAGCTGATTGTTTTGCACCTATCTTGGTGTCAGTGCTCACCAAGTACCAGTCCTCAGAGCCTGTTAGTACGCGGGCAAGATATTCGAAGTTTCTCTCAGTGCGCGAGACAGCATCTGCTGTTTGTTGTCGGAACAATAGCTTCGCCACTGCTGCCGGCCAATCTTTACACCACTTTGCAGCTGCAGCCAATTAACGGTCCGTCAAGCGTGTAGTTGCGCGGCAATTGCGCACAAGACAGGCAAGCCGTCCAAACATAACTCTGAGTGGCAGGCACAACATTTACGAGTGACAAGCGAGGCAGAAAGAAGCGCAGTCGTGGCAAGTCGTGGGCCTGCGCGGCGGCAATTCAAGCGCAGCGCGTAACCCTGACTTCAACGGAAGTTGTTTGCTGTGGGCGTGCTGTGCAAGTAATGCTGTAAGGGTCAAGCAAAGGCAGAGCTGCCAATCTGGCCGTGACGGCGGAAACGGACGAAAGGAGGACGTCCAGAGTCGGAGACGGGCTGATGTTGACAAACCCCTGCAAGAGACGCTCAAGCTGCGCAGCAATTGTCGCGTCCGAGAGAACCGGTGCGCTTGCGTTTGGCGACGCGAGTTTGATCTGGAGAACCGCATTCCAGACGACGGCGAGGTGCAGGACGGGAGCGAGGCGGTCCGGAAGACCGGGGACATTCATGATGAGGCCCCGTCGGGGATGGCGTTCCCGGTTGCAACTTCCAGCTCTGCCGCTTCCCACAAGGGGGAGACCTGGTACGCTGCCGCGATGGAGACGGTGTTGGCGATGAACAAGCCGATCAGGCTGCGCAAGGTCTGGTAAAACACGGACTGCATCGACGGATCCGGCGACAGCGAGCTGATCCAGCTGTTGAGGCGGTGCAGGTTCTGCACGTTGCCCAAATTTATCGAAGTCAGCGCACGGAGTACATATGTGCTCGCAATCCGGAGGGACCTTTAGTTGGAGACAAAAGAGAGCGAAGGAATTCACCGGTACAAGAGTGCCTTTCGGAGCTCCGACCAGCCATTCCAGGGAGTTACAGCAGGTCCATCTCAAGTCGTTGCGCCTGAAGATATGCTCGTCGAGCTGGTTGAGGCTGTCTCGGAAGGACGCCCGCTGGGCGATCTCAAGCTCGGCGTCGTTCAGCTTCGGGTGGCGGAATGGCTGTGCTTTGCCCGGTCCGCAGACGAGCTTGTGCGCGAACCAGACCTGCATGCCGGGCGGGAAAGGGTGGATGTGTGCCGCGTCAACTCGGAGGGTCCGGACCGGACGAAGGGCCACGGGTTGGTCGGCCGCGCACTCACGAGCTTCTGATGGTCACTCGAGCAAAAGGCGATGTCGACGCCCGCTTTGGCGCAGCTGCTGCAACGGTTCCGAGTCGCTTGACCGCACACGAAGCATTCGAGCTGTTTGGCCGAAGAGCTCATTGCGGCACGGTCGGGGAGAGACGGCTTGTCGTTCCACTGGTGGTCGTGGGATGGGCGCGTGCGGACGGTCGGGGCAGGTTTCGCGGCACCAGTCCCGGAGTAGTGAAACTGGAGCACCTGATCACCAATCTGTGCGTAGAAGCTCCCGGCCTGACCTGATCAAGCTGGAGGGAGCACAAGATGCGTCAGCGTCAGGAGGGGCAACTCGAGCTCCTTCGAAAGTCCACGGACACGCCGGAGGTCGGGTGGTCGTGCTCAAAGAGCAAGCTCAAGTTCTAACAGGGACGGAAACGCTTGCTACACTGTGGAGCTCTCTTCCCGTAGTCTAGGATGGCCTATGGAGTGAAAGCAATGTGTTTTTTCAGACAAGCCCTTCAAACCGGCAGTACAAGGAACCAAAACAAAAAAAGCAAGACGAGCGGGGTTCGCCAGGGAGAACAATCAAGTGTGGCGAGTATGCGCAAAAAAGCATACCCGGGATGGCGCCGAATCAGAGTGAAAGCGCTTGTTCACTCGTCTTGAAGTCAATCAAAAAAGGAGAGTCCGCGGAGAAATTCTTAGAGAGAGGCTCGGGCAGCGTATCCAACCCTTGACAAACAGGAACTTACAGCGATTTTGGGGGCCAAATAGTACCGGATGTGCCCTTGGTCGAACGCGTACTCGACGAGGAGCGGAACCTCGTTCGACATGTGCAGCCGGACTTGTTCGGCGAGCGGCGTCGACTTGGCAAAGTTGGACAGGTACTTGATCAAGAACGTCAATGGTCAATGCAACAGCCTGCGTTTGCGGTATCAAGCAGGTCAGTTACTGCGGTTCCGCAGAGAGGGGGAAGAGCGCACCTGCTGCAAGTTGATCTTGACGTCCTCATCCGCTGATTCACCCCAATTCGCCGCGCTTGCCTTCCGCCTTCTTGCCACCCTTCCTCTTTCTTGCTATGCAGCAGCTCTACTTTCTAGCCTGAAAGGCCACCAGTGACACCCAACGAGACTGCAGGTACAGACTAAGCTCTTCAGCTACAGGGGACCAAGGCATTGAACCGACAGACAGAGAAAGCTTGGGGGTAAAGGGCGAGTCTCAAAAGGGGAATATAAACAAGACAATGTGATTGGTCTGGGGCGTACACTTGAAGTGACCAGTTCCAGAGAGTCTTGCGTAACGGAAAGCCAGCTGAGAAGGTTGTCTCGAAAAACACTTGACTATCGACTTCCAGCTGGTGCAACAATCTCCCTCAATCGGGTGCACACACTGGGATGACCACCGCCATAATCACTACCAGCGGCTTACACACAAAACGCATCAGATGTATTTTTATCGCCTCATGTGTCTCTTAATCCTTTTTGATCCTTTTTCAGTTCATTGCTCCCCACACCTTGCCTCCCCTCTCCCTACAAGGCCCTCATGACTTCCTCAGATCCTGGACACAGATGTACATTGCATGTGAGGCAAGGGCGAGGGTTACAAAATGGCAAGGGCCGCAAAAAGGGAGGAAACTTGCAGGTCTGCTCGGGGGCAATTCAGGTGCGGTGTGTGATAGTGACCCGGGCCGGCAGTGATTCCTGTGAGGGAAGTGCGAAAAGAATATTGTGATTCTGGAGTGGTGGCAGATTCATCATTTTGTCCGCGACGTTGCACAACAAGGTGAGGAGGAGGTCCAAAGTTGTGCAGGGACTGATGATGTCGACAAAGCCTTGCAAGAGGCGCTCAAGCTGTCTGGTGATTGTCGCATGTGGCGTTACCGGCGGGCTTGTCTTTGGCTTGGAGAGCTCGAGCCGGATCACCGCACCCCAGATGGCAGCAAGGTGCAGGACGGGAGTGAGGCAGTCAGAAAGACCGGGAACATCTGTGATTGGACCGGAGTCGGCCACTGCGTTAGCAGTGGCAACCTCGATTTTCGCTGCTAGCCAGAGTGGGGATGCCGTGCAGGCTGCCGAGATTGACGCTTCGTCTGTGATGAACCAGCTAATCCCGACTTGCAAGCTCCTGTAGAACGCGGACTGCGTAACGGGATCCGGCGACTGCAAACTGATCCAGCTGCTGAGGTGATCCAAGTTCTGTGTTGCCCCCAAGTTCATTGGCATCAGCGAGGGTGGAGGTCTTATCTGGTAAGACAGTGTGGCGTAGCTGACCTGTACGAGACTGCCTTTCGGCGCCCCGACGAGCCATTCCAAAGGGGTACTGCGTATCCCTTCAAGTACCTCCCCTTGAATCATATATTTCTCCATACTGTTGATCCATACTCGGTAGGACGCCTCCTGGGTGATCTCGAGTTCGGCCTCGTTGAGCTTTGGGTGACGGAACGGGCGCGCTTTTCCCGGTCCGCAGACGAGCTTGTGCGCAGGCCAGACCTGCAGTTGGACAATCCCAGAAGCAGCGTCTCTCAGTCAGTCTGTTGGTCCTGAATGGAGATAACAAGGCTGTCCCATGACTTACGAGCTTTTGATGTTCACTCGAGCAAAAAGCGAGGTCGAGTCCCACTTTGGCGCAGTTGCTGCAGCGGTTCCGAGTCGCTTGACCGCACACGAAGCACTCGAGCTGCCTGTCCGAAGAGCTCATTGTATGGTCGAGGAGAAAGGGCTTGTTGTTCGAGTGGTAAGATCGTCCTTTGAACGTACGCGCGGTCGGGAGGGCGTCAGTCCCAGAGCAGCGTCAACGCTTCTGCAGTACCCGGTCACGAATGATGCGTAGAAGCTCTCGGGATGAAATGGTCGGACTGGGGAGAGCAGAAGAGGTGTCAGCGCATGTCAGCGTCCGAAGCGACGACTCGAGCTGGTTCGAAAGTCCACGGACACGCCGGAGGTCGGGTGGTCGTGCTCAAAGGGCAAGCTCAAGCTCTAACAGGGACGGAAACGCTTGCTACACTGTGGAGCTCTCTTCCCGTAGTCTAGGATGGCCTATGGAGTGAAAGCAATGTGTTTTTTAAGACAAGCCCTTCAAACCGGCAGTACAAGGAACGAAAACAAAAAAAGCAAGACGAGCGAGTGTTCGCCAGGGGAGGGGAGAGCACAACGTGGCGAGTATGCGCAGGAAGCATAACCGGGATGGTGCCGAATCAGAGTGAAAGCGCTTGTTCACTCGTCCTGAAGTCAATCAGAAAAGGAGAGTCAGCGAGAGAGGCTCGGGCAGCGTATCCAATCCTAGACAAACAAGAACTTACAGCGATTTTGGGGGCCAAATAGTATCGGATGTGCCCTTGGTCGAACGCGTACTCGACGAGGAGCGGAACCTCGTTCGACATGTGCAGCCGGACCCGTTCGGCGAGCGGCGTCGACTTGGCAAAGTTGGACAGGTACTTGATCGAGAACGTCAACGCGACGGCCTGTGTTTGCGAGATCAAACCGGTCAGTTTCTGTTACTGTGAAAAGGGCGGGAAGAACGCACCTGCTGCAAGTTGATCTTGACGCCCTCGTCCTCCTTCTCGCCGTCCGCCTTCTTGCCACCCTTCTTGCCCGACCCCGCCGCAGTAGTCTTCTTCGAGCTCTTCGAAGAAGACTTCTTCTCCTTCTTGACGACGGCCTTGCCCTTGCCCTTGGCGGACTTCTTTGACGCCTCCTTCTTGATGATCGGCTTCTTCTCCGTCTTGACCTTCTTTTTCGGGCTCGTGCTCTCCTCCTTCTTGGCGGTAGCGTCGGCGGCGTCCTCGTCCTCGTCCTCGTCCGAGTCGACGACGCGAGCCTTGCGCTTCTTGCCGCCGCCGGCCGACGAGACGCCCTCCTCGTCGTCATCCTCGGCGTTCTCGGCGTCAGACCCGTTGACCTCGGGCTTGACGTCCTCGATCTCGACCTGCGCGACGGATGGGCGAAAAGGTGAGCCAGGATCAATTCGCCACGGCGACTGAGCGCCCACCGCCCGAGAAAAAAAAGAACTCACATCCTCGTCTTCGTCCTTGGGCTCGGCTTCCTCCTCCTCCTCCTCTTCTTCCTCCTCCTCCTCCTCCTGCTCCTCGTCGGAGCCCTCCCGCTCGTCATCATCAGAAGCAGCCGAGTCCTCGTCGTCCTGCTGCCCCTTCTTGTCCGTGGGTTTCAGCGTCACGCTCGCCGACCCAATGTCGCCATCCGCCGAGAACCGGACCCCTTCCTTCGACACCTCGATCTTGACACTCTCGCCCAACTCTTTCAAGTCGCGGATGATGCGCGCAAACTCGGCCGACGACAAACTGATCTCGGCGTCGTAGACCGTGTCGGGGATCCCGAGGTGGTCGGCATCAATGTCCATCAGCTTCATCTCGTATTCGCCGACGCGGTCGGCGCGCTTGGCTTCAAAGAGGAGGGCGAGGACGTCGAGCGAGTCGTCGGCGCGGAGGGTCACCATGTCGTTGTTGCCGGCGCACTTGACAATCTTTTGCAGCGACGCGAGCGACATGCCGAGGGACAGGTCGCGGTCGCAGCGGTACTCGGTAAAGCCCGACTTTGCGAGGTTGAGCGAGACGAGCGCGACGTGCGAGTTGTCCATCGCTTGCAGTTTCTGAGGGTTCGTCGGGCCCCAAAGCCACAGTCAGTATTCTCGGAGCGAAACGGATCCGAGAAGATACGGGACAGGGAGTGAGCGGGGGGTACGCACGATTCCCTCGTCGGAGCAGTCAAAGTTGGCGTCGGTGACGAGTTCCTTGACGGCTGCGCGCGTGCGTTTCGTCCCGGGAGGATCAGTTCACAAGGTCGTCGCTTCGTAGATTCGCGCGTTCCCAAAGTGCGCGTACCGTCGAGGACCTGCCGGGGGAGAGAGAGAGAATCGCGTCAGTGCAAGTCGAGGTGCAGGTCGGAGACAAAGAGGGCGCGAGTCTGACCTTTTTGAGGAGTTCGGCTTGTTCGAGTTTGGCTTCCTGTCGAGGGGGAGAAACTCGAGAGTCAGCCATACTCTCTTTGTGGCTCAGCAATGGCCTGACTGGAATGGGCGCCGGGCGATGGTCGAGGGCGAGGGGGCGCAGCAGGGCGTGTTCGACACGCGCTGGTGCTTCCCCCTCGCCGCGTGTGGTAGCCAGGCGTGGTTCGGCTCTCGGTGCACGCTTCGTCCGGTGGCCGTACGCAGCCGGGCGAGTCGAACGAGACGCGAGGTGGGACCCGTGAGGAGACGCTTTCGCATCGCGCGCTGCGGCGAGCGACGTGGGGGGGGGGGCGGGGGGTACAGCAGGCGGCAGACTCGACGTAGGTCACCACTCACAAACATGGTCGCAGAGGTGGGCGGGCGAGGCTGTTGCGGGCAACTTGGAGAGAGGAGAAAGCGAGACGCGTGAGGAGCGCGCAAAGGGCGGCGACGCGTCGTGGCGACAGGGGGCATGAGCCGCTCACGTTGAACGGAAGCAAGTCCACCAGCTGAAGCGCTCGCCTGCTCACCGAGGCTACACCCGAACGGCTCCCTTTCTGACCTCTGACTGAACTCGAGTGAGACTCGGCCGACATGCCCAACGCCAAGAGGAGCGGCGCCCAACGCAGGCAGCAAGCAAAGTAAGCACCTCCTCCGACAAAAGTGGCCACCGCTCGTTTCGCTCCTCGTCTCGACTCGCCTCCCTCTCTACGCACTCCTGCCCCCGGAGAGCAAGCAAAGCAATCAATTCGCTGACCTCTGTTACTTCCCCCGCAACAGAGCCCGCGCTTCGACCGGCAACGGCAACGGAGCCTCCACCTCGGGAGGAGCGCACACGACCAACGGCGACTTTAGCGCCGGCAACTTTACGCCACAGGGAAACTTTGCCTTCAACTTTCAGGCGCCAGGAGCAGCACCCCCTCAGGCTGGACCATCCAAGCGGACGAGAGGGTTCTCGGCTCGGGACGGTTCCAGCGACCGCGCGAGTTCTGATGAAGACGACGACGACGACGACGACAGCGAGGAAGACGAGGAGGACCACCCGATGCAGGAAGAAAAGCCCGACGCCGACTTGACCGACTCGGAACGGCTCGCGCGCGCTCAAGAAAAAAAAGACCTCGGCAACTTGGCCTACAAGCGCGCCGACTATCCGACCGCCACCCGCTACTACACCCACGCGCACTCGCTCGACCCGACCAACCCCGCCCTCCTCTTGAATCGCGCCGCCGCCCGGATGGGATCGAAACTCTTCTCGTCGGCGTTGGAAGACTGCCTCGCCGCGCACGCGTTGCAACTCAACGATCCGCAAGTCAAGACCCTCGTCCGCACCGCAAAGTGCCAACTCGCCCTCGGGTTGGTCTACCCCGCCCTGCAATCCCTCACCGAAGCGTTCCGCCTCGACCCGGCCAACCGCGCCACCGCGACGGAAAAGGCCCGCGCCGAACGCGTCGCGAGTCACGTCGACAACATTCTGCGCGCGCGGGAGAAGAAGGACTGGAGTATGGTCATCCTCGGAGTGGATGCCGCCGCGCGAGACGCCGAAGCCAACGTCACCCCAAAGGAATGGCGCACGTGGAAACTCGAAGCCCTGATCGGCAAAAAGCGCTTCGACGACGCTGCCAGCCTCGCCGCGTGAGTCCCCCTCCCCCGTCTCGGAGTCTTCCTTCTCTTCCAAAAGATCAATGTCAGCTTACATCCCTTCCTCGGCTGCTTGTTTGAAACTTCCTTCCCGTAGCGACCTCTTGCGCGCCGACCCGAAGCAGCCCGAACCGCTCTACTACCGCGGCTTGTGCCTGTACCTGTCGGGCCAGCACGACCAGGCCATCAAACATTGCCAGGAAGCGCTCCGCAACGACCCCGACTACTCCCAAGCTCGGTGCGTTGGCTGCCTGGTTTCCTTCGTCTTTGTTCGGGTTGGCACGAGACACTGATCCCGAAAAGTTAAAAACACTGACCACCCCCATCAACCCCCCGTCAAACATTGCTCGTCACGTCCCTTTACTTTTCTCTCCTCGACGCGATACCTTGCCCGCCCGCCCGCCCGCCCGCACCCGCAGAACACTGATGAAGCGGATCCGGGCGCTCGACGCGCTCAAAGAGGCCGGCAACGAGGCGTTCAAGGCTGGGCGGATAGCGGACGCGATCGCGAAATACACCGAGGCGATCGAGGCGGACCAGGACGACAACGAGACGCTGCGGGCGACGTTGTTGAGTAATCGCGCGGCGGCACATATGAAGGTGAGTCGCAGGCGCGACGGGGGCGCGAACCCCCTCCCCCCCCATCTCAAGATCTCCTACTGACAAAAGACATTCCCCCGGCAGGCCAAATCGTACGATGCGGCCATCGCCGACTGTTCCGCCTGCCTCGAGCTCGACCCGTCCTACTTCAAAGCGTACCGGACGCGCGCGCGCGCCCACCTCGCCCTCGAAGACTACGAGTCCTCGCTGCGCGATTTCAAACAGGCGTACGAGCTCGCGCCCTCGGGTTCGACCGACGAGGCGGCGCTGAAACGCGAAGTGAGAGAGGCCGAGGCGACGTTGAAGAAGAGCAAGATGAAGGACCATTACAAGGTGTTGGGGATCGAGGCGAGCGCGACCGAGGTCGAGATCAAGAAGGCGTATCGGAAAATGTCGCTCGTGCATCACCCCGACAAGGGCGGAGACGAGGCCGTCTTCAAAGAGGTGAGCTTCTCTTTTTTTTTTTTTTTTTTTTTTTTTTTGCGCTTTTTTCGATTTCCGTGTGAGTGCCTCACCCTGACCTTTTGCTGAACCATGTACCTGTACCTGTGTTTGCGCGCGCCTCACACCTAGATTGGAGAGTCGTACGCGATCCTGAGCGACCCGCAACGACGAGCGCGGTTCGATGCCGGCATCGACGAGGTGAGCTTTTCAGACACTCCACTCCGATCCAGTCCTGTCCTCCCTCACGCCGAGTAGTCTTGTCTCTCTGACCCTCCAACGGTCGTTCCTTTCGTATACTGACTTTCGTTCCCCTTCGCTCGCGAACTACATCACACACTCGCACGCACAGAACGACCCCTCTGGCGGCATGTCGGACTACGACCCTTACGGCGGCGGTTCTCCCTTTGGCGGTTTCGGCGGCGGCGGAGGCGGGTATTACTCGATGGACGACATGTTTGGCGGCATGGGAGGAGGTGGTCCGTTTGGCGGGTTCGGCGGCGGGGGTCACTCGCACGGCGGGTTTGGCGGAGGTGGGTCGAGAGGGTACTCGTACGGGTTCTGAAGCGGTCAAGCCTCCAGAGAGAGAGATTCTTATCGCTGGGGATTGGGATGGGGGTCGGGATCAGGGTCGGGGGAAAAGAAAGGAGGAGGCGCGGAGATGTGTACAGCAGTTCCTCAGGCTCTCTCGATCGTTTTCGATCCTTGGCAAAACCCTCCCTCATTCCGCTCCGTGAGTGCGGCGTGTGAGCACCAAAGCAATCATTGTGTGTTGGCCTCCCGGAGGCCCAGTGGTGTCTTGCGTCGTGTCAATTGGTCGGTCGCGAGGACTGTGCTCTTCGAACAAGCCCTCAAACTTGCGGCGCACCAATTGTTCAATTGGCGTTCACGGCGTCGCGATCCAATCAGTTCATCGAGAGCATCAAATGAATGCGGCCCATAGGTCTTCAGATTATCCATCAACCCCTCGTCATCGCCGCCCTACTCCGTTTCGGTCTCCCACTCTCGGTCAACAACAACTTCTCCCCTCCTCCTCCGCTTCCTCCTCCGGCGCCCTCCGCGCCATTCTCATCGTCCGACCCCATGTTCCCTACCGAATCGGGGTTCTGGGAATAGAGGATCGAAGAGCCGCCTCCTCGAGCGGCGGCGGCGTGGAGCGAGAGGGTCGGGAGCGGGGTTTTCGAGGACGAGATGGCTCTGCACCATGCACGCACGAGATGTGGGATAAACGGGCGGGAGGGAGGAGAGGAGAGGAGAGGAGAAAATGAGGGTGTTAAAGTATGTCAGGACACACGCGAAAGAGAAACGGGTGTGAGAGAGAAGCGAGAGGGGGGGAGAAGAGAGGCGGAGAACTGACTCGTCGGACAAACGTTTGACGCCTGCTGTATACTCGGCAGAGGTTTTCGGGACGTGGTACCTAGCGCGCACGCATCGTCGGCAAACAAGAGTGGGGGAGTGGGTTCAGCTTTTTCCGAACGAACCAAGAGAGAGAGAGAGAGAGAGAGAGAGAGAGAGAGAGAGAGAGAGAGAGCTGCTCCGCTCGCTCCCCAGCAGCAAAGACTCACATCCCTGTTCCGAAATCCCAACCCCTCTCTGCCCCTCCGGGGGCGCACTCCAATCGGACTTTACGGGCCCAAGTGAGCAACGAGTTCCATTGACTGGCGGCGCGGACGGCGCGGTAGGGGTCGGAGAAGGGGAGGGAGAAGGGGTCTTCTTCTGGGGGAGCCGGAGTGGGAGGAGCGGGGGGAGGTGCGGGAGGTGCGGCTGGATGGGCCGGGGTCGGGGCTGGAGTCGCAGTCGCAGTTGCCGTCGCAGTTGCAGTCGCAGTTGCAGTCGAGGTTGAAGTCGGAGTTGGAGTCGGTGCGGCAGAAGCACTTGTATCGGCCGGAAGAGATGGAGCTAGAGGAGGGAGGGGTGACGTCGCCGGTCTCGAGGGATCTGACGAACAAGTCGTGTCGACGGCGGCGGCTGTAGGAGGAGAAGGATCGGCTGGTGGTGGTGGTTCAGTGACCGTGACAGCAGCAGCTGCGGCGAGCGCGAGCGGGTCGGGTCGTTTCTGCGCCTCGTCGTCCTCCTCCTCCTGCTGCTCCTGCGTCATCGTCGTGGTAGCTAATGGACTGGCCTTCGCGGCGTCCGAGTCGAGTGCTCGCGATGAGCCGATGAGTGGGGCGGACGCTTGGAAGTCCTCGCTCGCAGCGGCTGCGGCTGGAGCTCGAGCTGGAGCAGCGCTGTCGATGGACTGCAGAGCAGGTGCACCTTGCTCGCCGTCCATCCTTGTCCCCCTGCCCGGATACGCGGAGCAGAGGAGGAGCAAGAGGGGATCGAATTGAAGGCGGTGTGTCTAATGGCGAATACAAAACAGCATTTGTATTGAGGGCATTACAGGAATGTCGCCGTCATCTCGTTCGCTCTACACACGCCAGTCAGGTTGCCAGTAAGCAGGAACGGCATGTCGGGCCCCCCATCAGCGCCTCCGCCGGCGCCTCCGCCTGGCTTCCCCGTCGCCGGCGCCGTCCCCTTTCTCGCCCCCGTCCCTCCGCCGTGGACTCAACACAAGGGTCAGTTCGCTCTCTCTCTGGGTCAGGCTATACGCGGGACCGAACTGACCGTCTCTCCCCCCACCAGCCCCGAACGGAGCGCCGTACTGGTTCAACCCGATCACCAACGTCTCGACCTATGTCAGACCCGCAGCCGCCTTGCCTCCTCCTCCTCCTCCTCCTCCCGGATTCCCTATAGCCGCCGCTCCCCCTCCCGCACCGGCTCTACTCCCCGCTCTCCACTACACACCCCAAGCTCCAGCTCCCGCCAAGAAAAAGGAAAAGAAGGAGAAACCGAAACTCAAGACTCGACTCGGCGAGACAAACTGGATCCGCGTCGTCACCAACAAGGGCAACGTCTTTTACAACGACTCGGAAACTAAACAATCCGTGTGGACTGTCCCCGAAGAAGTCAAACACCTCGTCGAGGAGCTCGAACAAAAAGAACGGGAGGAGGAAGCGGAAGCGGAACGGGCGGCAGCAGCTGCGGCGAGGGAAGAGCAGGACAAGGTGACGGAAGAGGCGCAGCAGCAGCAGACCACCTCCTCCTCCTTCGAAGGCACAAAGAAGAAACGAAAGGCGGACGACAATGGCGACGACGATGAGGAAAGGGAGGAGGAGGAGGACGAGGACGACGACGGGCAGGAACGCGGTCACCTCGAGATTGAAATCGAGGTCGAGACCGAGGGGGGTGCCACCTCTGTCCCGGTCTCAGTCCCGGTCCCGGAAGAACGACCACCAGTCACGGCGGCGTCCGGGGGTCCTCCTCCGGCCAAGAAACCGAAACTGTCGGAGGAGGAGGAGGAGGCGGCGTCGACGGCGCCGACCGACGAAAGCAGCGGCGGGGGCAACATGACCACCAACAACCAGAACGGCGGTGACGACAAGAACGAGACTTCTTCACTTCCTCCTCCTCCGTCGTCGAAGCAAGAGGCGGGTCAAGCACCCCAGCAAAAGCAGAACGACGACGAGAACAAGACTGAAAAGAAGAAGAAGAAGAAGCAAAAGCCGAAAGTGGTCAGTTCGCTCGAGGACCTCGCCGACGAGGATTGGCAGCGCCAAATCGCCGACGAGATGGCGCGCGAAGCCGAAGCCGAAGCCGAAGCCGAAGTCGAGGCGCCCGGGGCGCCTTCTTCCAATGCCCAGCCGGAACAACAGCAGCAGCAAGCGGCGGGGGGGATTGCTCAGCGAATGGAAGTCGATCAAGTCGAGGCGGCCGCGCTCTTCACCGTGAGCGTTTCCTATTCTCCTTTTCTCGTTCCTCGTTTCTTGGTCTTCGGATTCGGACCCCCAAAAAAGGGAAGATTTTGAACTGACGCTGAAGCACGTCTTGTCGTCCCTCGAGTATAGGTCCTGCTGAGTGAGAAAGAGATCAACCCGATGGCGCCGTTCGAGACCGAGTTGCCCAAGTTTGTCACCGACCCGCGTTACCACGGTGCGTCGTCTTTCTCTTTCCTCAGCGCCCTCACCGTTGGATTCGGCTCTCTGATTGCCTCCCCCCCCCCCCCCCTTTTGCCCCCTGGCCGCCTCCGCAGCCGTCAAGGGCCAGAAGGAACGAAGGGATCTGTTTGATCAATTCTGCAAGGACAAGATCCGCGAGCAGCGCGCGGCGAAACGACGAGCGGCCGAGAGTGGGACCAAGGTCGACGTGAGTCCCGGGACCTCACATCGATCGCATACCTGCCTGGGTTTCGGGGGAAACCTGCGCAGAGTGCACCGATTCTGATGAAAGTCGCCTTCTGCTCTCACAGCCCCTGACGGCCTACCGCCAACTCTTGTCCACTACCGTCACTTCGACCCGCACCCACTTTAGCGACTTCAAGCGGCAGCACGCGAAAGACGCGCGGTTCCGCGAGTTTGGCAAGACGGAGGGCGAGCGCGAGAAAGAGTTCAAGAAGTGGTTGCGCGAGTTGGGGGAACGGAAACGCGCCGAGGCGGAGAGGGCCGAGAGGGAGTTTGTGGGGATGCTGCAACAGGATGTGCAGATCAAGAGTGGGGACAAGTGGACCGAGGTGCGTTCCAGCTGCGTCTCCCTCGTTTGACTTTTTGTTTTGCTTGCCCTTGCTCGGAAGTGTTGCTGATCACTACCATTCTCGCTGCGACGCATCGCCACGTACAGGTCAAGAAGCGGCACGCGTCCGACCCGCGCTACGCCGCCGTCAGTTCGTCCTCGCTCCGCGAACAACTGTTCGAGAAGCACCTCGCCTCGCTCGCTTCTTCTTCGGGTTCTCATCACCCTTCCCGCGCAGCGCCCGTTGCATCGACCTCGTCCTCTTCTTCTTCTTCCAAGCCCACCCCCGCCGCCGCTGGGCCATCAAAAGAGGACAAGGCCGCCCGAGCGGCTGCCTCGTTGCGCGAACGGGAGGAAAAAGTCCGGTTGGAAAAGATGCGGAATGCGAGGAGTGCGGAGCGCGCGCGGGGTCATTTGGGCAAGGACGAGGCAGAGAGAGAGTTTGCGCAGTTGCTGGTCGATGCGGTGCGGGATCATAATGTCAGTCTCCGTCTCTCTCTGCTCTCTTCGCTTTTGTCGAGTCGAAAACTTCTTTCCTGCCCCAGCGAGCGGCTACCTCGACATTCGCGAACGTCGGAGAAACCTACTGACGCACACTACCTGTCTTCCTGTAGGCCCGCTTCGACGACGTCGCGCCTTCCCTTGCCGCCGACCCTCGCTTCGACGCGCCGTCCTTGCACCCATCCGACAAGCGCCGCCTCTTCGACGCCCACCAGCAGAAATTGTACCGCTCCCGCGTCGGCGACGTCGAGTCCCTGTTCGGTGCGCACGCATCGAGCCTCACGACCCCGTTCGATGCCGTCCTCCCTGCCATCTCGTCCGATCCGCACGTGACCCGCCTCGTCGGATCCGACTTCACTCAGCTCGAGTCGTTCTATGATGGCTGGCTCGCTCGGCGAACTCGTCAAGCGAGGGAGGACTTCACGCAGATGTTGAAGGAGAACTCGGTGCTGGAGCATTGGGGACGGATGAAGAAGATGGAGAAGAGGGAGAAGGGGAAACTGATTGGAGAGGAAGGGGTGAGGGAAGACTCGGAGGACGAGGAACCGGATGCGAGGGAGATGGCGGAGCAGATTGACCTCAAGGCGATTCATGCCGTCCTCAGGGTACGTTCTTCCGTCGTCGGCTTCTTTCGTTCGTCCCTTCCTGCGCGCCCGCCCTGACTTTTGGCTCTTGATCGCGCTCTCGACCGCACTCTCGACAGAACGACAAGCGCTACCTCGAGTTCGACCACGTCCCCGAGGATCGCGAGCGGTGGGTCGAAGACTATGTCAACAACCTCGCAGCGCCCAAGACTACGGTTCACCAGCGCGAGTAGGGTTCAGCAGCGGCGCGGGCGAGGTTCTCTAGTCATTTGAAAGCAGTCGCTGATAAAGCCGAGAATTAACACAATAATCCAAAGAGCGCTACGGAGATAATGGAAACGCTAAGGGTTGGCCTGGATCGCTCAATGCGGCATCGGACTCACATCAGGTCCAGGGAGGCACTCAGAGCGCGACGAAGAAAGCAGCTCCAGCTGCGAGGATCGCCGAGCCACCGACGGCGAGCTTGCCAGTTCCCGACGCCGGCGCGCCAGTAGCACCCGCAGCCGCCGACGAGACGACCGAGGAAGCGACCGATTTGGCCGAAGTCAGGGCGTCCGAGGCAGCGGACGCGGCGGAAGAAGCCGCCGAAGTGACGGACGATTCGCCCGCCGAAGCCGTGCTCGTCGCGGACGCCGTCTTCGAATCCTCGGTGCTGCTACCGCCAAGCTCGGCGGCGTACTCGGAGCAGAGCTTTGACAAGGCTGCGCACCCAAGAAAGGATCAGTTCGGTGTCACCGCGAAAGATCGAGATGGCTCGCGGGAGACGGTGACTCACAGCCTGCGCCGTCCTTGTTCTCGCCGCCGAGGCAATCGCCGCAAGTACCCATTTGGGTAATGGCAGTGTCTGCGCAGACGCAATTGGCCGACTCGCTGACAGAGGTCGCAGTCAGGCATTTCTGCGCGCGCAAATGTTTCAGTTTCCACGCTGGCCAATAAGTCCTAAGTACGAGGAGCAAAGTAGACTTACGCCCATTGAGCCAACCCAGTCGTTGCACTCGGTACTGCACTTTCCGCCCGAAGCGACGGCCTCTCCGGCCGATTGTGCCAAACCCATGGCAATCGACTGCGCGGCGGCGAAGTCGTCGGCCGCGTCGCGCTTCGCCACAGTGTGCAGCGCACGAGCGGCAATGTTTGCTCCTTGAGAGCTAGAAGCCAGAACTATCGGGAGGACAAAGGGCGTGAGTGGGCCTGAGCGGAGGGGGGGGGGGGGAGCCTCAAAGCTCGCGAGGGGAAGAAGGAACGCACCTGAGCCGGCGCAGACAGTGGCAGCGAGAATGATGCGGGTGAAGCGCATGCTTAGTGTTGTGTGTCGAGGGAGATAAAGCTTGAAGGAGTGTGATACTGTAGGAGGCACAATGCAGAGAAGCGGCGGACGCCTCCAGGCGGACGACACAAGCAAGCGGTGTGTGCGCGTCCCGATCGAAGAGGTGCGAGCGATGTAGGCTTGGCGCTGTAGCAGTCGCTGCCTGGAAATCCATGAGCCGCGTCCAAGTGTACCGGTTGTTGCCAAGGTTACGCTGCCACGGGCCGTGCGAGCAGAGCTTCGCGTCCGGTAAAGACTTGCGGCGGGAGGCAAAAGCCGGCAGCCTGTGCTCGCCGCCGTACGATGGTGGCTCTGCGAGACTCCGTGCTCGTGCAGCTTGGGACCGGCTGGCTAGGGGCGACGGCAGAATTTGATTATCCCAAGGTCGAAAGGTTCGAAAGGATCGAGTGGCGAGTCGACTGCGCCGACCTGCGAGCGACGAAGCGGCGGTCTCCTGTGCCAATGCCGTAGAACTCGTGAAGCCGTGCACATACACTCTAGCATTGTCAAGCTCAGCTGCTCGGTCAATACAGAACAGGAGAAGAAGAGCGGAAAGTAACTTGAGGGAACTATTAGAGATGACGTATGGAAGAGAGCGACTTTGACGGCGCTGACAAGCGATGACGCGGAGCCGCGCAAAGGGTTGCTCGAGCAAGCTACGGCTGTATGTATAGCCACCCAGAAGAGAGCACGAGCATGTTGACATACGAGGGAGGTGCGTGACATGAGTGCGAGGCAGACCGAGCCTGCTCTGCCGGCGGGGAATGCTGATGAGCAGTGGTCGTTTTTCATAAAGGCTGCTTCTGCGCCGAGGTCCGATACAGGGTCGAAGTCGAGAAGGAAGACGACGTGACGACGTCGATATGCCACTGCGGGAACTGCAAGAGTGAGTCGGAGCGCGGCGGGCATGCGGAGCAGATCCCGTTCGCCAGTCTGGAAGCTGATTCGGGAGCTCCCGGCCCTCTCTTCCTTCCCTTTGCGCCACAGAATTCAGCGGCGGGCCATACAGCATCGCGACCAAAGTCCCTTTGACGGCCTTCAAGATCACCCGCGGCACTCCGAAGCAGCACACGGCCGATAACGGGTCCGGCTCGGTCGTGCACCGTCAATTCTGCGCGACTTGCGGGAGCCCTATCGCCGAATGGGGAGCGTCAATTCAAGATTCGGCGCGATACATCTTCTACGGAACATTCGACGACGTGGGTGAACAGGCTGCGCTGGATCCGAAGCGCGAGGTGTTCACTTCGCGGAGGGTTGAGTGGCTGGTCCCCGTCCGGAACGCGCTTCAGGAAGCAGAGTACCCTACTAGTCAGTCAGCTCTGTAAGCTACATTGCTCAACAGATCCACCATACATTCTGCCGAGCGCGTAAGCCATGATCCTGAAGGAGCAATCAGCGCGTCCGAGCAGCAGCGAGGGTTTGAGCGAAATCCGGTCGTTCGCTGAGTGCGTGCAAGTATAAGGATCGTCCGTAAGCGTGTCTTCGGGGCAGCGATTGTACCTGCGCCTAGAGATCTGTAAGCTATACGCAAAGTCTTTGTTGATGGTCTCGCCGCTCTCGCGGGCCACCGTCGACCTGAGAAGGTCATTGCACGATTCGAAAGAAGCATATGTACTCGCCCCTCACAGGCTACGAGCAGCAGAGCATGCTTCAGTTCTGGCTGTCAAGCGCTTGGTTGGACGCAAGATACTGGGCCGCGGCCGCGGACGTGCAGACTCAGGACACGAGGGCGCGTCGCGAGGCAGTGACGCTCATGCGGCCTCTCAAGCTGCGTTTGGCGACGGACGCACCTTTCCCTTGCACTCTTACCTGCACAAGCTAAAACCTCACGCTTCCAAGAGAGGGACACCATGCCTACATTCGAGGGAGGTGCGCAGCCGTCTGCATCGCTTAGGGGCGCGCGCGCGGCGAAAGGAGCGTTCCAGAGCTGAAGCGGCCGCGCCCGCAGGCTGCTACTGCGCCGAGATCCGGTACAGGGTCGAAGTGGAGAAGGGCGACGACTTGAGGACTTCACTATGCCATTGCGGAAACTGCGAAAGTAAGTCCGAGGGCGAGGGCGAGGATCCTGCGTCGTTTTCGTCGAAGCTGATTCCGTACATTCGCGCGACAGAATTCACTGGCGGCCCTTACGGGATCACGACCAAAGTCCCCTTGGCCTCCTTCCACCTCACGCGCGGCACTCCGAAGCACCACACGGCCGACAACGGGTCCGGCTCGCTCCTATACCGTCAGTTTTGTGCGACCTGCGGGAGCCCGATTGCCGAATGGGGAGCGGCGGCGCAAGATTCGGCGCGGTACATCTTCTATGGCACTTTCGACAAGGTGGGCGAGCACAAGGCGTTGGATCCGAAGGGCGAGTTCTTTACGTCGCGGAGGGTGGACTGGCTTGTCCCTGTCCGGGATACGTTTCAGAAGCGCGAGATCAAGGAGTAGCCGGGGACCTTCTCTCGAGGAGGACCGAGCAGCTCTGTACATATGTACTCTGCGCAGTCATGCATGAGAAGCGAAACGATCTACGCGGGAGAAGGCATAAGCATGAAGCTTCTCTTGGTCTTGGCGAGAGATCGCCTCTCCCGGGCTTTTTCGATCAGCAGCTCTTCGTCGAGAAGTGGGCTCGAGGTTCAGGCCGATGCTCTCTTGTTGCTCTTTTCGAAGCGCCTGTTTTCCCACTCCGTAGAGCGCGCCATTGGTCCTCGTAGAGCGGGTTTGATCCAAGCTCTGCTGGACTCGCTGCGCGAGATTTAACTTTTCGGTTTCTCGGCCGAGACGAGAAAAAGACTCGCGTGGCTTTGGCAGAAACGGTGCCTTGGTTCCCCCTGTCACGGATTTGGGATCTGAATGTGATGTTCGCTCAACAGCGAGGCGTCCGTTGGCGCGGCGAGGGAGTCGAGCTAACGAGCTTGATGAGGGTGTAGAGGCCGTGCGACTCGGAGCTGTTTACCCTCGAGTGCACTTGCTTACTGAAGCAGTAGACTCTGGGTCCAGTCGAGAGCCAGCAGCTTGAGTGCCCAGCCGCGGATCCTTGACTTGCGCTGATCCGCTCGATCGTTCGGCGACCGACCGCGCACTCGCTTCAACGTGTTTCGAGCGCAGCCTCGTCTCGCTCGTCCGTCAGCTCTTTCGTGCAGCCCATAGACGCAAGTGTAGAACGCCTCAGCGTACCGCCGCTCGACCAGGACCCCGCTTCGTCGCAGACCGCGAGCTCCCCGACAGCCGCGCGCGCCTCGCCGCGAGTCCGGCTCCGTCCGTCGTCCATTCACCGCACCGCAAACTCGGAGACGCTCGAGCATGGATTCGAGTCCAGCAGGGTCATCGAGCAGCAAGAAGCGGCGTGGGATCAGGCGACCGTGGGCTCTCGCCGGCGCGAACGGCATCACCGCACAGGACCGCATCGACACCGAAGCGCCGGGCACGCCGACGAGGAGTTTGCCACCGCCCGCAGTCGCCTTCGTCCCGCCCGGCACAGGCAACAAGGTTCGACTACAGTGGGAGAAATTGAAGCGCAGGGTCGGGAACGGGTCGGCCCCGAGTGACAGTTTGGGCGACCCGACCGCGACCACCGAGTCGGACAATGGGTCCACTTGGCGCGGTGCGGTCCGGCACGGGTCCGTCGTCGACGAGAACGGCGAGAAGAAGGAAGAGATCGTCGACGAGGTCGTCGTCGACCAGTCGGAAGACTTTGAATGCTGGAGGAGGACGACCATCCCGTCCGCGACGGCGAGTCACGCCGGTCCGGCGACGGGCACCTCACCCGGGACGGGTCAGATCGGCACGATGCAGAGCGACGGGAGCAGTCTGCGGCACACGGCGTACGAGGCGAATGGGCCCATCGCCGCCACCGTCGGGTTCGTCCGGTACCGCATCTGGCCAGTCGTGACACGCTTCATGGCGGTGAGTGGCTCTCCTTTTTTGGGACGTCAACTTGGCTCTGTATGACTGACACTGATCCTCCTCTCTCCAGCCGTCGTACCATGACCCGAGCGTCGAAGAGTCGTACCAAAAAGAGGCGAGTGCGCACAGACGAGCTCATTACCCTCGGACCAGACCTGACCCGTACCTGGCTTCACAGTTCTGGTACAACCAAAAGAGCTCGCACATCTTTGGAGCGCTCTATCTGTCCATTGTCTGGGTAAGTGTCCCTCCGGGAGGTCGTGGCTCTCCCGCCGCTCGGGCGATGAACGTTACTGATTCTCAGACCCTCTCCTGTCGCGACAGGCGCTCATCCTCGGCCTTCTCCCGCGCCCGCTCTCGACCTGGAACAAGGTCCAGCTTTACGGCATCCAGCCGGCGTTGACCGTCCCGATGATCCCGATGGCGGCGTTCGACGTCCCCCGACGGTGGAGCCTGGTCTGGCAACTCTACGTCTTTGCCAGCGTCTGGATCTTTGCCGCCGCGAACCCGATCGACATGCACACCTGCGGGTTCTACAGCCAGACGCCGAATTGCGGAGGCAAGGATTTCCAGGCCACGTTGTTCTACGCGGCGGCGATGCCGACCGTGGCGCTGTTTGCGCTCGGGCAGAAACGCATCTACACGGTCGTGTTCGCCCTGAGTTGGATCGCTCTGATGGGCGCTACCGTCGTCGATGATCGACCGCGCTACGTACGAAACTTGATCATCGGTGCGTGCTTTTTGCCCGTTTTCTTTACCGTGGGCGAGAGCGTGTGGCTGATTTGATCCGCTGCCATAGTCATCATCTTCCTCGGCTTCATCATCTTCTTGCACTACCTGCGCGAGATGAACGACCGTCGAGTCTACACGATGCGGGCGGAACTCAAGGTATCGTACCGAGCCAAGCAGCGTGCTCAGATCAACGAGCGGAAGCAGCTCGACGCCAAGCGTCGCTTCTCGTCCTGTGAGTTCACCGTCGAACGTTCCATCTCTTCGAATGGCATCAGAGAGCTGACCCCATGCCCGTCCTTAGACATCTTCCACGAGGTCCGAGTACCGCTCAACACGGCGCTTCTCGCCGTCCAGAACCTCAAGGGCCTCGAGGTGTTTGACCAGGACTCGGAACACGGCGTCGAGTACGACGCGCTCGAGTCGTCGCTCCAGCTCATGAGCCAGGTCCTGAACGACGTGCTCGACTTTTCGCGCATGGAACGCGGCGGCTTCTCTTCGGTCCAGCGCCCCTTCTCCTTGCACAAGGTCATGCAGTCGATCGCGATCCCGCTCCGTCTCGACGCGGCCGCTCGCGGACTCACGCTCAACCCCTCGTTTGACAAACGCGTCGACGAGGTGGCCGTCCGGGCGGCGTACCCGGACGAGGACCCCGCCGACATCCGAGAAGGAGACGGGATCGTCATCGGCGACGAGGTCCGCCTGCGACAGATCATCGGCAACCTCGCGAGCAACGCTTGCAAGTTTACCCCACCCGGTGGAACCATCGGCCTCAAGACGACGCTCATTTACCCGGTCCCAGGCGAGGACCCCGTGATCGGATCGCCCGCACCGACTCTTCCGACCACGAGCGACTTTGCCGAGAAGTCCGGCGAGACGGGCATCCTTACGGAGAAGGGCGAAATGCACGCGTCACTCACGCCGAACAAGCTGCAAGAGCACGAACTCAAGAACTCGGACGCGACGAAACGGATGCTCGTCGTCCGGTTCGAGGTGACCGATACCGGCGTCGGCATCCGACCGAGCGACATGGCCGAGAACCGCCTCTTCTCGCCGTACGTACAGACCGCGGTCGGTCGCGAGCAGGGTGGCAAGGGTACCGGGCTCGGCCTGTCCCTCGTTCGCCAAATTGTCATGCTCATGGGTGGACGACTCGGCGTTCGCTCCAAAGTCGGCGAGGGTTCGACGCTCTGGGTCGAGCTCGCGTACCCGATCAGCACCGCTGCGGACCTGCCGAGCGACGCCACTGGTCCCCCCAAGCGGCCGAATCGTGTCTCGGTCGTGTCACCCGGGGTCGCCTCGTCTGCCGCCTCCGACTACCGCTTCGTCAGCTCGTTACGACTCCAACCCAGCTCGATCACGCTCGACAGTATCGACGAAGCAGCTCGTCAACGTGGACTGTCCGTCTCGACCACTCCCGGCGTGGGTTCGCCCCCGGGCTCACCCGCAGGTCCCCAAACGCCCTCCGCGACCGGCGAATCGTCGGGAACTCCTTCTCCCGAGACGACGCACCGTTCCTTCGGCCTCTTGCCGGAACGACCCGAAGTCCGGTCCCAGATGTCGTCTCGGTCGGCGCCGAGCGCCGTCACCCTCGCGCCCGATGTGCAGCCAGTGCCGCTCTTCTCTTCCTCCATACCGGTCGTCTCGCCCTCGCCGATCGCGAAATCCTCGGCAGGGTCTCACGCGCCTCTAGTTGCGGCGTCGAGCGCCTCGGCGTCCCAAGTCCCGTTGACGACCCCGAAGCCGCAAACTGCGCCGGCCGGCAGAGCCCCTGCACCGTCGAACAAGCTCGGGATCGAGGGCCCGCCACTCAAGGTGCTGGTCGTCGACGACGACATGCTCACGCGTCGCTTGATGAGCCGCATGATGCTGCGGCTGGGCTGCGAGGTCGAAACCGCCGAGAACGGCAAGATCGCCCTCGACCTGATCCTGCGACCACCGCCTCCTGGTGCGACCAACGTGCCGGCGGTCCGGCTCGAAGTCGTGTCCGAGGAGGTCGAGCCGGCGCCAGGTGGCTCGTATGCCTCGTACGGCCATCGCGACGTCGACGCTGCCGAGCGCGGGGACGGGACCATCGTCAAAAAGGTCAAGAAGGTCGGTATGGATCCGACAGCCGGCATCGACGCGTTCCAGCATTACGACGTCGTCTTCCTCGACAACCAGATGCCGGTGTGCTCCGGAGTGCAAGTCGTCGCCAAGCTGCGTTCCCTCGGCCGAGACGATCTCGTCGTCGGCGTCACCGCCAACGCACTGCAGTCCGATCAGGAGCAGTACCTCGAATCTGGCGCCTCATTCATCCTGACCAAGCCGGTCAAGGAGGAAGATTTGGTGCGCCACCTCCGCCTTGCCGACAAGCGCCGCGTCGAGCGCGCAGATCCTACTTTGCGAGCGCAACGGCAGGCCAAGGTCAACTCGTCCGGACCTCATTTCCCTCCCATCAACTCCATCATCGGCCCCCTCGAAGAGGATGATGACTGAAAAGAGTCTTCTCTCTACACCTCAGCTATACTGTCTATAGATTCGCATACACCCACTTTCGCATGCCTTCATCGTTTCTTCCTTTCAACTCCGTTCTGGCCACCCCTTCTATTCACCTCCTATTCGCGATTTCCTTCTCGCATGTACGCCTAGACATCCACATTTCCCGGGTTCTGATCTCGTCGGTCTGCGTAGGTTCCTCGTCTTGGTTGTTGTCCATTCTCCCTATCCCCTCACTCGCAAACAAGTCAGCTTCGCGTTCTCCCTCCTTCCAGTCTTTTGTCATCGAGAGAAAGCGATTTGCGAGTAGGAACAACAACAGCTACGGGAAGGGTAAAAAGCCAGGAAGGGCGTGAAACGATTGAGAAGCAGCTCGCAGAGATGATGCGATGTAGGGGTCAAACTCAAGCGAGGGGGAGAGGCCCTAGACCTCGTCGTAGCCGTCAAAGTCGTCCTCCTGGGTCGCCGTAGCGAACTGTGAGCGCCAGGCGTGCTCCTCCGGATCGGGCTGCGGCGCCGCGACATGGTCGTCGTCGTCGTCGCCATCGTCTTCATCCGCCGCGCCGCCAGCAGCGACCTGAGCGTTCCTGCCGAGCCGCGACGGCGTCTCGGACGGCGCCCGACTTCCCTGACGCCACGTCGGTTCGGGCGTCGCGATCGGCGTCCCGATGCGCGAGCGTCGACCCCCCTTACGACCTCGCCCGTACGTCTGCCCAATTAGCGGGGCCTCCTCGCCGCCGTCATCGTCGTCGCCTCCGTAGGCCGAACCGGCATCGGAATCGCCCGTGTTGAACAGGTTCTTGATCGCGTCGTAGTTGATCTTTTTCGAAAACTTTTTCTTCTCGAGCATCTTGGTAGCCGCGTCGGCTGCAGTGATGCCGGTCGCGTTCTGCCCGTCGCGAGGTTTGACCCTCTTGCGCTATAGAGAGTGGTTTCCCAGTGTCAGTGCTGCGTCTTTAGTCGTCAAGGCACGAGAAGTCCGATGAAGCAACTCACCGGACGCTTCGCGATCGGCTTGATCTCTCCGTCCGGTCCCGTCTGCTTCTCGGCGAGCTCCTTGAGGTAGTCCTTGTTCGCCTGCATCCACAACTTGCTCTTGATCTCGATCTCCTCGGGACTCAAGATGAACGCGTCGAGCTCTTCCTCGTCCAACCCTTCGAGGCTGTCGTTCTGGTCAAACTCGTACCCGTGCGGCGTCTGCGAGAGCTTCTGGAACCGGCGCTGTTCCTGCGAGTCGAGTTCGGCTTGCAACTTTGAACCGACTTCGGAGCCGAGGTACTGCTGCAGTTCGCCTTCGATCACGGCTTCGTACTGCTCGCGTTCGTCGCCCTCGAGCACCTCCTCGGCCGGATCCGACGAAGGAGCTCCATCTGCGGCGTCTCCGTCTGCCCCTGCGTTGTCGTCGTCGTCGCCATCGGCCTCGGAGCGCTTCCGCTTCCCGAGAGATCGAGCCGAAGGAACAGGCGGCGGCGGCATCGCCGCGTCACCATCGCCGTTCTCGTTGCGCCCGGTGGAAGGAGCGGCAGCTCGCGGCGTCGGATCAGGAAGCTCGTCCGGACCGTACTCGACCTCGGCGGTCGATTCCCGCTCGGCGAGTTCGCGGAACGCGTGATCTCCGGCAGCGCTGTCCGTCTCGGACATGCCAGTGTCCTCGCGGAGTTTACGATCGCGGGCGCGCCGGTCAGCCTCTTCCTTCTTGATTCCCTGCGAGTACGCCGGCGGGTCGGCCGTCTCGTCGAGCCAGATGGTCCGGAAATCCGACACGGTCAAACTGCCGCTCGCCGTCTCTTTGAACTCGGCGAGGCGTTTCCGAAGCGTGACGTCGGCAATCTTGACGACTTGGACGATCTCTTCGATACTGCGACGGAAGTTGTTCATCCGCGCTGCGAGCAGCAGGCAGGCGCCGCAGATCCCGGACGGGCGACGACCGATCTGCATCCAGTCGCGACCCATGCGGTTCACGAGCCGGGTCGCGTCCAGGGCGACTTTTTGGGTCTCGTCGCCGAAATCGAGCAGGGCGGCGAAGCGAGTGATGTAGATGACGGGGTCGACGACGGGGATATTGATCGCGAGCTCGCGGACGAGTTTCAGGTAGGTCGAGCCGAGGGTGAAGACGTTGATCTGACGTGGTGCGACGGGTGCGCGATCAGTCACGGAAGGGTCCGCACGCGAGAATAGGAGCCGCTTCTTGCTCACCTCGAGCAAGTCGGAAAAGTCGATGAGCATCTGAGTTCCGTTCGCTTGCCTGCACGCGGCGTACAGGCACGCGGCGGCGACGTACTGCGTCCTGCGACCTTTGGTAAAGTTCATGTTGACGGCGAGGTTGAAGAAGCGGGTGGCGACGTTCTGCAAGTGCTCGCTGAGGCGGAGACCGGTCGCGAGTTCCATGATGCGGCGGCGGCCTTTTGACGACAAGCTTGCGTCAGTCTGGCTTCGCTGGTCGTGGAATGCTCAAATACCACTTTGTAGACGCACCGTTTGCGAGGGTTTGTTCACGCGATTCCTGCGTCGCGATGCCACGTTGACGGTAACCAGCCGGTGCGCGAGCGCGAGCTGCCGAGAAACGGCGGGTCAAACAGATGATCAGCGCTCCATCGCTCCCGTGTGCGCCCGCTTAAAGAGAACAGCTCACTCTGATCATGGCTGACGTAAGAGCCCTGGACCATGGCGGCACCGCTGCCCGTCTCTCCGAACTGGATGTCGCTGACGATGGCGTTCTCGGACAAGACGGTACCGCAGCGGGTGCAGACAGTCTGGGCCTGCTCCGTCATTTCGAGGACGGCATCCTCGCCACACGAAGTGCACAGCATGCTCGACTCTTGATGCGTCTATGCGCAGAGGCGGGTCTGTTGTCGCGAAATGGTGGGGCGGCTAGAGGAGGCCGTGCGGCAGCGTTTTCGAGACGGGAGAAGCTCGGCGCGGCAGATGGCGGTCAGTTTCACGCTGCTTTATCTGCTGCGATCTCGAGCTTAGCGTCACTATGCGTGCAGAGCAGTCGAGCCGGCGACAAACATCGGCTTTGTGATGAGAAAAGTTCGCTTCCGCGCGAACCACGAAAACCGGCGCACTCTTGGAGTCGGCTTTCTGCCCTCTATGGACCTCAGGCCTCATGCAGGTGCTTGGAGAACGCCGGCGGTTACTTGGACGCACGCGCAGGCGCGTCCTGACTCCAATCAGGGAAGAGTTTACGTTTCGTCCGCGACATATCACCCTCGGTTGCTCTCGCTCGCTCGGATGTGATCACAACGCCGAGTCGAGCGGTAATGCTACTCACTCAACACGTTACACTTGCTACCTGCTGTGATTGACGAGGTCTGCTCCGGAAAGGCTGCATCATCCACCCGCATCGGACATGCGGGCCCGCGCTTTCCGAGACACCATGCTGGTACATATACCTCGCACCGATCCCGCTCTGCGATTGATCTGAACGAACCGGAACCACGACGGCTCCCCTGACCAGCTGTGATCGCCCGCCTTTCCGCAACCCGGCGAGCAAGGATTCCCGCTTATCCTCCTCTTCCGGCGCCGAGACAGTCCGCGCTCGTCCTTCGAAACTCCAGATCCCGCCCTCTGCTGCTGATCTTCTTCTCTCTGTCCTACGCTGGACGCACATGTGCTGCTGTCGAAAGTGCCAATCCGATCAACGGGCGCTGAGGCTGAGCACCCGAACGCAGAATCAAACTAGAAACGAGCCAGACTCGCCGGCGGCGGACGTCGTAAAGCGGGCAGCATCGCGGCGCGTGCAAGGGATGCGCCGTATGGGCAAGGCAGAGCAATTGAGCGAATCAGCCGCAATTCGTGGCGAACCACGGTGGAAACCAGATCGATAAGACTCGACTGCGCAGGAGTCTCCGTTCGCGCGCTTCAAAGCTGCCAAGCCAAGCCCAGCGGGACGTGGTCAAGATCTCCCGATGATCTCCGGGTTCCAACTTAGGAGTCTCGAGTGCGCACAGCCTTTTCGCTCGGACAAGCCGCGGATTTTTTTCTGCGGACGCGAACCGAGCTGGCGGACCAGCTCGTCAGGATCAGCGCAACTTGCCCCCCCCCCTCCCTTTCTCTACGCAACAAGTGCGATGCCTCGCGCGAGGCGCTCGCGACGAGCGCTAACCGATCCCGTGCCGAATCGACTCGACCCGCCGATACTGTCGGCGGAGACAGCTGTACTCGACGAGTTCAATGAGAAATTGAACGAGCCCGACGAAAGGCTTACCAGCCTGGACGACGAAGCGTATAAAGCTTGGCTCAGGGTCATGTTTGCGGGCCTGGCCGGGCTGGTACAAAAGCGCTATGCAGCTTTGACCGCAAACCGAAAAGCTCGCTTTGAACAGTGGCGCAAGGACTGGGAACCACAAGTCGACATGGTGTCTCCCGTACAGTACGTAGACAGGAACAAGATTTTTCTCCGCACCAAGAGCAACTTTGCGTATCTTGCCGAGGGTTTGCAAAGCTCCAAGGATTGGTACCTAGTGAATACCAGCTTCGTTAATTTTTTGACACAGAAAAATCGAAATCGATTGGCTGATCAGGAATCCCCAGCCTGCGCCAGAGGACATCCTGTACTATAACATCAAGGAGAACCGAACCAAGCAAACGGACAGGAAGCGACAGCTTGAGGCAGAGCGGCAGCGCGCTGCGCGGCAAAAGCGTCAAGAGCAAGCAAGCCGCCATCGTCCGCAGGTCCTTAGTGCGGACAAGAGCGCCGGTCCTACAGCAAGATATCGGAGGTCCGCAAGCCGCACTCCGAAAGGAAGACACCCCACAAACAGGAGACACAGAGAAAATAAAAGACCAGCCCTGCTCCCTCCTCCGGAACCTCTTCAGCCGACACCTCCCTGCCCCTCCGCCTCTGTGTCCAGGCTTCAGCCTGACTTCTCCCTACAAGCACCAGAGGAGACTGACTTGCAGAGCCCGAATGAGGGATTGGAGGGCCTTGACGACTTGCAGGAATTCAATGAGGGGTTGACGCTCTCCGATGAAGCTCTCTGCGGTCTCGACCAAGAAGCTTACAAAGGTTGGATTGAAAGCATGATGGCAGGTATTGTTGCTCTTGCATACGAGTGCAGCGAGGTCAGAGCTGCTTCTCGGGGTGATAAACATACCGCTCGTGCAGCCAAGTCTTTCGATTGCCGCAAAAAGACGATCGAAAAGTGGCGTCAAGTTTCGGAAGCCTTCATCGAGGGCAAGACATTCATAAGAACAAAAGACTCTACGCGGCTGAACACCAAGCATAGGTTCGCTTATATTGCTGGGCTTTTGAGGGTTGGAGAATGGTACCTAGTGAGTTTACTTGATGCACGAAAAAGAGACCAGCAAGGCGGTCGGCTGCGGTTGGCTGACTAGGGACTGCCCTAGCCGAGTATGAAGAGCATCCTCAGTAAGGACATCGAGCAAGGGAGATCCAAGAGGCAGGAGTCAGCCCGCAAAAGTAGGGTTCGGAAAGCTGGAGTCGCTGGACTAGCGGTCACGGTGAGCCCGCAAGGAAGCCCAGTCCACAACACTTCACCTGCACGGGTTCTTCTGCACACTGTACTGGAAGCATGACTGACTGAAGTCTCTTAGAACACTCCGGATGAAGAGTCCGGTGACATCCAGCGATCCGAGCCGGTTACTTCAAATCCATGCCAGCCTAAAGCACGAACCAGCCTCCCGCCCCCTATCTTCCAAAATAGTATGCCTGGCACTGTCTTGCCTGGTGTTCTGAATGAACCTCCCCAGGAGTATCTTCAGGTGCATCGGAATGACCAACCCTGGCAGGACACAATGATACCTCAGGTGCTTGGTCCCGGCAACCGTCGGGCACCAGCTCATGCACCAGACGTCAATGTCTTAGAACAGACATTTTCTCAGCCTTATGGCTACAACAGCCCTGGGCAGATTCAGCACTCGTGGACACCTCAGCCTGAAGCTCGGTTGCTTCGTCTCGACACCCCCCCAGCGGCCTCGTCGCTACCTGAGACCGCAGCCCATTCTGATCTGCATGCAGATGTAGAAGCTTGGCCTGCATGGCTGGGCCCACTCTTCAGGTCCGACGGTGGTGCCAGACCTGACAACATACCCTGAAGAAGCCAACTCATACCCTGAAGAAGCCAACTCAAGTACAGATTTCCTCTCAGTTGAGTCATTTTCTCGGTTGTTTCTTGCAGTGCCACTGACATTTCTTTCTCTCACAGATGTGTATGACTTGTGCTAGATGTAGAGCGTAGCTGTCATCTGCGGACACCTCTGCCCAGACTTAGGAAGGAAATGATACAAAAACTTTGCGGGATCTGCTGGAGGCTGGAGCTTTGTCACTCCCTACATCCCTTGCTCAGGCTTGGAAGCTCAGCATTGCCGTTCTTGTTCCTCTATGTGCACTACTACCTTTACTGAGCAGGATTCCTGCTGCCGGATCAATTGTGAAAGCGCTCCCCTTTCTCGCATCGTTGCAAGCTTGAAAGGCCTCGCATTGCACATGTGCAAGTTGTAGCTTACCACACGTCTCTATCCGTATGCACAACAGCGCATATCCGAGCAGATTGCACGGTGTAGCAGTGCGGTAGTGTCAAAATAGGTGCTAAGGCGCTTAGAAAGGTGGGCTTCGGCGAGAGCCTTCTCACCGTGACCAGCGCTACGAGACAACCACTGTTGTCCAGGCTGAACTCTTGCCCTTCTCTACTCCACACTTCAGCTTCGAGTGTAGAACTGTGCAGTGATAGCAGCAAATCCTCCCTCCCGTCTGTGACAAGCTGGCAGTGGCCTCCCTCCTAATTGAATGGGCGTCGACGCTTGCTAGGACGCCAACCCCTTCGCCGTTCACACCCCAACGCTCAGGTTAATCAAAACAACAAATTCACATCAAAGTGTCTTTCTCTGTCCATACACGGATCTCTCTGTACAAACCGCCGTCAGAAGGAACCTCGCCTCGAATTCGGCAGCGAGGCGCTCACGTCTTTCGACGCTTCCCCCGCCCCATTTCCTCCTCGTCGCCGGCTCCATCCGTCACCTCTTCGCCCGAGTCGCGGGGATGGGTGCGATCTCCCCCTCCGACTCCTCCGAGACCGGGACGCCGACCTTCCGCAAGCACCTGCGCCGCTTGCGAAAGGTCGTCGAGACCGTTGCTAGGGCCATCGTTCCCTCCCGACTCGCCCGCACCCGCGCCAGAGTCGCGTCCGGAACCGGAATCCGTGCCACCGTGCTGAGCCTGCGCATGTGAGGTCTGACGCCCGTCCGAAGGCTGCTGCTGCTGCTGATGATGCTGCTCCGAGTCGAGTCCGGCCTCGCCTTCGGGACTGGCGACGGTACCGCCCGCCGAGGTAGGCCAAGCAAAGGCACCACCGTTCGAGTACGTCGCGTTCGGGAAGAAAGGCGAAGGAAGGAGGTCCGAGGCGAACGCCGAGCGTTGCACTCCGTGTTGCTGCAAGTAGAGAGCAAAGTGGCGAGTCAACCACGGAGCACTGTGAGCAAGAAAAAGCTAATTGAGTACGCACATCTTCGCCGCCCGGTTGAGCGGCGCCCTCATCTCCGCCCTGCTCTTGCTCATCCACCGTCCGGTCTCGCGAGTTCGACGCCCGAGGAGGGAACCCGGCGCCGAGCATCGACGCCCCTCCGGCCGTCACCAAGCCCGGTTTGGTATTTTCGCCGGGGCGCGCTTCCGCCGGGATCGCCACTTGCAGTCTCGGCCTGTCGTAGCCCATCGAGTCGGTACTCCCTTGACGACCGACACTTTCGCGACCAGGAGGAGGCATCGATCTTCCCCCTCCTCCTCCGGCTGGCGACGGGTGGTGCGACGAAGAACGGATCGACGCGCCACTCTCGGGTCGGGCGATATCGTGCCCGCCGCCGCCAGAAGAAGAACCGACCGGTAAAGCGTAAGAAGCCGGGTTCCCGTGCTGCTGCTGCGAGTGCGAGGAACCGCCGGTTGTAGTATGCGCCATGGAAGCGGCGGGGGAACCAAACATCGGCGCGGGAGTCGGACGGAAAGAAGGCGATGGCTGAGGAGGATGGGCACTGGCTGCTTGTGAAGTCTGCTGTGAGCGCGGCGACGGCTCATGCGTCGCGTACTGCTGGCCGTGCGCCGTGTCCTGCTGCTGCTGCTGTTGGTGCTGGTGCTGCTGCTGGTGAGGATGGTGGTGGGGGTATTGCTGCTGCTGGAAGATGTGCTGAGCCTGCTGCGCCTGCTGCTGAAGAGCCTGCATCGCCGCTTCCGGCGTCACGTTCGCAAGCCCCGTCCAACCCCCCGCACTGAGATGGGCCGACATGCCGCTCAACTGCTGCAGCAATTGCATCGGCGGTAGTTGCGCGAGCTGATCGCGCGTGGATTGGAGCGCCGCGGTGGTCGGGTCGGACGCGCCGAACCAACTCGGAACACCCCCTCCCGACGACGCGGCCGCGCCGGCACCGTTCGTGAGCTGAAAGTTCGACTGCTGCTGCTGCTGACTCTGCGACGGTGTCGGGGTTCCGAACGGGTTCGGCCATGACGCGGCGCCGGGCAGGTTGAATCCGAAATTGGGAGGGGGCAGCCCACCACCACCGGCGGCGGCGGCGGCAAAGTTGGGCAGCGCGAACGATGCCGCTGACGAGAAGGGGAGACCGTTCGGCTGCTGCGCCATGGTGTTGGAAGGATGGCCGTTAGGCGGGAAATTGAAGCCGTTCAAGTTGAAAGGCGGTGGTGGGTTATGGAAGCCGTTAGCGGCGGTCGCGGTGCCAGAGGCGGCGGCGGCAGCAGCGGCAGCAAGCTCTGCTGCTCCGCTACCAGGGTCAAACATGCCCGGAGCCAAAGCGCCCGCGATCTGACCGGGTTGCTGGTCCTCGCTCAGACTGCGACTCCGGTCACCATGTTTCGTCCTCCGTTCGGCCGCCGCCCGCAACGCCTGCTTGCCCTTGGCCGCGTTCGGAATGACTTTGACGCCAGAAGAACCCGCGGCGATGTGCGGCTTCTCGTCGTCCGACTCTTCTTCCTCCTCGGCTTCGTCCGAAAAGGCCGCCGCCGCCCCTCCGCGCTTCGTCGTTGTCGCAGCGAGATCTTGGTTCAGGTAGTCTTCCGGTCCGCGCTTTTCGTGAGCGGGGCCAGCGTACTGGCAGCAGGAGCAGATTCTGGGTCAGCACACGTCGCACGACATCGAAAAGAGAGGGCCTAGCGAGCGGGCAGGCGTACGTGAGAGTAACGCAGCAGAGTCTGATCCATATCGCCCGAGTGGAACCTGCACGAGCTCGCGTGTCAGCCCCTCGCCGCAATACAGAAGTAGATGGCCGACTCACTCGAAGAGTTTGCCGTTGGCATTGAAGACAATGATGGCGACGTCGGCGGAGCACAAGACGCCCAGCTCGTACGCCTTTTTGAAGAGTCCGTTCTTGCGCTTCAGGAACGTGACTTGGCGGTTCCTCTCGTCCTTGATGGGCGCGATCGAGATCTTGCGTCGGCCCATGTTGGCGCTGCGACGAATTGCACGAGCGAGTGGGGATAGCCTGCCGGGTTCGCTTCACCTCGAGTCCGCGCGCGAGTCGCCTCCTTTCGTGAGGCTGAGACTATGCAAGAGAGGCGTATGTACGCGTAGGAGCGAGCGGTGTCGAGGTCGTGAAGAGAGGAGGGAGCGAAAAGGCGACCGCGATGCCGAAATTGGAAACAAAGGAACCAAATATGGCGCCGAGCCGTCGATCTTTGCGGCTTTAATTAGAAGTGGTGGCCGGCAGCCGGACTGGGGACGCGCGACAGAGCGAACGCGGGTGTAGGAGTGTAGACGTGTAGGCTGAACAGCACTCGACTCGAGGCTTGGCTAGCGGCGTTATGCGCGAGTCGGTTCGCTCGTTCGAGGGCGACTCGAGGAGGTGCCGTCACCACGCCGTATTGGCGTACTTTCGACGACGCAGCTAGGCGGGGTCGCTGTAGGACACGGTCGAGGTGACGAAGGAGGTCGCTATGGTGGTCGAGAAGCTGGCAGGTCGCGAGGGCGGTGCGGGCGATTTCGGCGGATCCATCATCGAGACCGAGATGGGCGAGGTCGGCGAGGTCGAAGCGTCAGTGCGAGTCCAACAGAGCCAGAGGGGGGCAGAGCACGAGTGACAAAAGGGACACAGAGAGGACTGACCTTGACCCAGCAGTGCAGGCGAGTTGGCGGAGGCCTCGAGGTCTATGTTTGTCAGTGCGAGAAGCCTTGGCGGTGCGGAGCGAGGCGCCCAAGTTGGGCTCGCGCCAGAAAAAGATCTCTTGTCGTGAGTCGTGCGCTCCTGTTGGTCAGTCTGGCGATCCTCTACCTTGCTTCAGTTCCGTAACTAGCCTGCACGTTACAGGCATCCTTCCGATCACGGGAACCACCGACTCGCTGCTCGCTGGCTGCAAGCAGCCGGCTTTCCTGCCAAAGCTCGCAAACGCTTATTAAGCCCTGGTCGCCGACTCTACCACCTGTACCAACATGCTTCCTCCTCATGCTTGCTGTGGGCTCTAACTGCTTGGCTCCGTCTCCAGACACGGCTCCGGAACCGGCGGCGGCCATCGTGAGCTTGCAGTTTTCGAAGCTCAGGTCTCGCACGACTCCGCTGGCAGACGCACAATGTGGTACCACACTCTTCCGGGGGTAGTGTCGAGCGATCTCTGCACCCCCAAACCCCAGGCAACCCCAGGCTCGAGCAAAGCACGTCTTCTTTCTTTCGCTCGGAGACTATGACTGATGCCCCTTCGGAACGAACGTACTGGCCCATCGATCGCGACGTCGCCGGCAACTACGATTCACAACAGAGAGGCTACCGGAAGCCGAGAACCACTCCGAGCTACGGACAACAATTCGAGCCAAACCAGCTTGCTTCCTGCGCAAACGCCCTCTTCTTTTTCTTCTGTATTGTTGCGGATGAGTTCGGAGCGCGGTTTGCTTAAAAGAGACCCTTACGGCGAGGTGCGTAGAGGCAAATTTGCCCTGCCCATGCACCCGACATCCTGCTCAAAAGCGCGGGCGAACAACCTCGTCCAGCCGCAGAAGGCCAAACAGGTCGTACGTTGCAAGATGGACGGACACAACAGAGATAGGACACGGGGATGTACTTCAGACAACACGATAAGGGGAAGGCGAGAGAGGGGAAGGAACAAAGGAAGGAAGGAAGGATGCAAGAAAGTATGCACAAAGAAAAGATAAGATGGGCACGGCGGGTGACGGTGTGTGTGGTCTTGCGTACGTCAACTGCACGAGCTGCGACGGGAAAGGTGGTCGTTCTGCAAGCGTTCAGAGGTGGGATGGCGGGCAGTCGTGGTAGAGCTGTTGTTGTCTCCGCGTCCACGAGCTTCATCCGAGTCTGCCAGTGCCGCCTCCTTTTCCGGCGCCGGCGCCGGAGCCGTACTTTCGGCAGCTGCTGGACGAGAGGGTTTGGCGACCCAGGTAAAGTTCCGCACGAGGCGACACGCCCCCGTCGAGCTCTCTCGCCCGCCGTCGTTGACGGTCGATGAGCCTCGTGCGCCGCCGCCACTCTCTGCGAGCGCCATCGGCATCGGAGAAGCACGAGCTCCATCTCCTTTACGAGGCTGTTGCCAGCACTTGTCACCCGAGAAACACCACGTCCCGCCGTTGTCGTAATAATCCGGCTCGTCATCGTCCGCATGCGTGACCGGCTTGAAGGGCGGCGAGACCCGCCGGACGGCCAGTTTCGCCCAGTCGATCGAGGCGAAAAAGGGATGACACTTGAGTTCGGCCGCGCCCTGCTTGGCGCCTAGTCGCTTCTCCGGATCGCGCTCGAGGAGCTGCATGGCGTTTCGCAGTTTTCATCAGTCAAGCGCTTTAAGATCGATCAGTAGATGTAGGGGGACAAACTCACCTTGAGCAAAAGATCCTTGACCTCGGGACCGTAGCCTCGCTTGTTCGGGATCTTGATCTCCATCTGCAAGATGCGCTCGTACTCTTCGATGCGCGACTCGGCATAGAACGGACTCCAACCGAAGCACATCTCGAACAAGAGGACGCCGAGGGACCACCAGTCGGCCAGATACGAGTAGCCGACGTCGAGGAGGACCTCTGCGTGGTCGCATCGCAAAAGGAGGGCATGGTCAGAAAAGGTCGTAGGTGGCCGAGACGTCGGCATCTGAAAACGAAACTCACCGGGAGCGAGGAAGGAGGTGGTGCCGCAAAGTGTCCGGCACTTTGCGTCCGCCGAGTCGAGGACTTTTGAAAGGCCAAAGTCGCAGAGGACGACGTGACCAGAGCCGTCGAGAAGGCAATTCTCCGGTTTGAGATCGCTGGGGACACATCGAGGGATCAAAAGGGGGATTGCGTCAGTCCACCGTCCGTGGTCGTCACGCAAAAAATGGTATGAACGCGTTCCTCACCGGTAGACAATGTTCTTGGAGTGGAGGAACTCGAGCGCGAGGATGATCTCGGCGACGTAGAACCGAACCTTGTCCTCGCCGAACCGGCCCCCATCGCGCTGCAAATGCTGAAACACCTCCCCGCCGCCCTTGTAGTCCATGACCAAGAACAACTCTTCGGCACTCTGGAAGCTAAACTTGAGTCCGACGAGGAACGGGCAGTCGTTCGTCTTGGCGAGGACGGTCCGTTCGGTGACGACCTGGGCGAGGGCTTCGGGCGAGTTGAGCGACGACTTGCGGATGACTTTCATCGCGTAGATGCGCTTGGTATCGCGCTTGCGGACTCGGAACACCTGGCCGAAAGAACCCTGCCCGATCCGGCGGAGGATCTGAAAGTCGTCGACCGTGAGTTTCGGACGAGACTGGCGAGCAATTCGGACGTCAGCGGAAAGAGTCCTGCCCCGCGAGGCGTAAGAGGTACGCACATGCAACGGTTCAAACAGGAGGCGAAGGCGGATCTCGCCGCCGACAGTCGGGTCGAGTGCCGACGTCACCCTGCCCATCACCACTTCGTCAGTTCCAGTCGCGCGCGTCTCGGGGGTGAGTTGAGCCCAACTCACGGGACCCAGACATCGAGACCTTCACCATCTTGGCCTTTATCGACCACTTCGCCCTCGTTCCATCCCAGGAGGGGCGGTTCAAACACGCTCGCGCCCAAAAAGCCATGGATCCGACTCGCGTCCCCCCCTTGCGGCGCGAGCTTGTCATACACGCAGACGAGGATCGTCCGACCGGGCGAGACGACGTCGAACGTTGCCGTGTGGTTCCAGATGGGACAATCGGGGGTCCCGATTTCGGACGGGTCGCCGGTTGGCTGGTCGGAGGAGACGGGGCGGGTCGTCTGCGACGCGGAGGGGAGGAGGGGAGGCGGAGACGGTTCTCGCACGCTGACCGACTTGAGACTGGCGACGCCGGCGGCTGCGGACCCGTTCCCGGTTGACTCGCCGCTCGTGCTGCGCTTCGAGCCGAACGCAGCTGCGATGGCGCGGTTCGGTCCGTTTGAAGCATCGGCGCCGGCATTGGGAGCTGTCGAACTCGACGACGAGCCGGCACTCGAAGTGGTACCGCCGACTCTGCGGACGGTCACTTCACCCCCTGCAGAACCGGACGGTGGTCGTTTGCGTCGGATGGCGCCCTTCTTGCCGTCCTTGGACGGAGTCGCGTCCGGCGGTGGTGCGCCCCATTCTCGCGAGACGGAACTGAACAGTGCAGCCAGTAAGCCACGGAGTCACAAGAGAACCAGAGAGAGGCAGCGTGCCAACTCACTCTGTCCTGTCGTACTGCAGAAGGACATAGGGCTTGCACGTCCGTCCCTCGGGCACGGCGAGCCCCTTTGCCTCGACGACTCGCACGCGCAGCCGCCCGATCAGCTCGGTAGTCGGCATCGAGTCGTGCCGTGCCTCGAGGTCGTCGTTGTCGTCGCCGAGTTCGTCTCGCACGATATGCCGAAGTTGGGTGCTGGAACGTGTCGCGGACGACGAACTGGCTCTCGGACCCCCTCCTCCATTCTCGCGGCTTCCGTTGTTGGCATAAGAGTCCTGGTCTGGCGGGAGGAGCATGACGCTCTGCTTGATCGGGGAAGATCCGGTTCCGAGTCTCGGTCTCGGCGGGCGAGAGGGGGACAAGTCTCGGGGAGGCGTGGGCACAGGCGAGAGGTGCGGAGGGGGAGGATCTGAGCGGCCACTCCGACGAGGTCAGCAAGGAGTCAACCACGGGACTCGGCGTGTGTGCTCTCGTCCGAGGGTGCAAAGGGAGTTGGGATTGGCTCCCAAAACAAGGCGCCAGGCTGGCTGGGGGAGATCATCGTCCGCCTGATCGACGAGAAAAAGAGAGGAGCTCCACCTTCGAAAAGCGTCCGCCCCCCGCGGATGCCCGCGGACTGCTGCAGTGAGACTCACATAGCTGGCAATAGGTCGCTTCTGCCGGACTCAGCGGCACAGGCGGCGTGTCCCCCTTGGACAGCTGCTGCAGCGGCGTCGTCGAGAACGAAGTCCGCGCAGAGTGTCGCTCGTGCGGCAACGGGAGGAGCAAGTCGTCGACCGCTTCGCGCGAGCCGTTCAAGTGCGCGTGCAGCCGCGCGTCGAGCAGCGCCTGGAACGGAGTTGGACTTGCGGGTGCAGCGTCGCCGTGCGCGTGCCACTGCATCGCCGTCATAATGCCCGCAGCGCGACTGGCTGGTTCTCGTTCTGCCGACCTGCAGGAGAGGCGGGCAGGTGTATCGTCGAGGGAGGGGGGCCGCTATCGTAGCTGGGACGGCGCAGGCCCTTTCATATGCCGAGTGACTGCTCTACGTCGAATGGCAGCTCCGTCAATGCCGAACCAGAGATTCTCTTTTTGCGGAGCCGTTCTCTTCCGACGCGCCTTCCGCGTCCACCCAAAGCTGGACACGCGCGCGGAGAATGATTATCCATGCGAATACAGGTCCGTTTTATGCCAGCATGAACCGAGTGACAAACTCGACACACGAGTCGTAATAGTCGAGGGTCGTCTCGTAGACTGCGGGCGGAGATGACGGTTTTGCGGTGAGCTGCTTTGCCGCCACTCACGCACTCGGCCCCGCAACAGACATGATACGAGCTCATGTGTAGGCGCTCAGGCGAGATAGCCAAAGGCAGAAAGACAACTCACGAGGGACGAGGTGCAAGTCGGCGCCGACTGCCCGCAGAGGTTTCGATTTCGCCACCGCCTCGGCCCACTCGGGGTTCTCCCTCGCCCACTGTTCTCGCGCTGGAAAAAAAAAACAATAGCAGAGAACCCCGCATCAGTTTTCAAGATCGCCGCGCCCTCTCGAGAGCGAAAGCCGCCCGCGGCAACGAGTTGGGACTCACCTCGATCCGCCGCTTCCCGCCTCCGTTTCCCCAGATCGGGTTCGATCCAGAGACTGCACTTGGTACAACCCGGTTCGGGACACTGGTCGGGGTGGAGCGGATCGCGCGGGTGCGGACAAAAATGGGTGTAGCCGTCCCAGGACGAGATCGGGCCGAGGCAGGCGTGACAGTACGCGAAACCGCAGCGGCAAGTGACCTGGGTGCATGATTTCAACCTCACGCGTCAGTAACCGTCGAGACAAAGTGAATGAAAAAGTCGAGAGTCAAAACCAGGGCTCACCTTGTTACAAGCGCCCTCGCCTCCCTTCTTGGTCAACCCAGCTCCGCACCTCTCACACTCCCTCACGACCGCGGCATTCATCGCCTTTTCCACCGCAAGTCGCAAACTCTCTTCGGCGTGTTCTTGCGGCGAGGCGTTCGAGTCGGTAATCGCCGCACTTGAAGAGGAAGTTCCGGTGCAGTTGTGAAGGGAGGGAGCGGAGGGGTTGAGCGCGGCTTGGCAGAGGAGGCACGACACGCGTCCGCAGCTCGGCGATCTCCTCGCTGGTTGCTGTTGCGACGACGACGACGAGTCCGCTGTCTCCCCTTCTCCATCGTCGCCCCATACGAACCTCACCAAACGCTCCCTCCTCCGCTCCTCAACGTACGGATCCCGCTCCTCCTGCCCCTCGGTGTGCTTGCTCCACTCCAGCATCTGCGCATCCAAAGCATCCATCCTCATCACCACCTCCCACCTCGCCCGGCGGCCGCGCGCCTCTACGTTCCGACACCGAAACACCGTCCGCTGACCATGTCGGCGCGCACGGACTCGTTCGCACAGTTCGGCGAGGTGGGCAAGAACGATAGCCGGGAGTAGTCGCGGTTCGAGGATCAGTCGATCCGAGAGCGAGAGAGAGGTCGAGCCCGCGACCCCCATCGGGGCGACGATGCGTTCGTACGCGCGTTCGAGCCTCCGCGCGGGGGTAACGAGTACGAGGCACGCGAGGGTGATCACGAGGAGAGGAAGGAGGATCAACGTCCCCAAAAGGGAGCGCAGGATGTCACTCGCCGAAGGCGGGAACGGTTCTCGGACCCAGGCGGGACAGAAAGTCTCGACGAGGGGACCCGGTTTCGGGTCGACGAGTTCCGCATACGGACAGAACGGACATCGCACGAGCGACGTCGTCGTCGTCCCATCTCGCCGACGAGGTGTAGCTGCTGCTGCTGCCGCGAACCGTTCGAGGACCGCCTCCGTCATCCGACGCTCGAGAGCACCCAGCACCTGCTCATCCAGCGCGCGGCACAATGCCTCCCTCCCAATCATGCCCGAGCACGGTTGGTCCGAAGTCGTCGCAGCCATGCAAGGCAAGGCGAACCGTTCGAGCGAAACAGTCGAGAGGGGCGTTTCGCCGAACGCGTAATTCTGCGCGAGGGAGCGCACGCACGCGCGGCAGAACGAGTGCTTCGCCATATTGTTGTTGTCGTCGTCGTCGTCGGTACGATCGCACGAGAAGCGGGTCTCGGGCGAGGACGGTTCGGAGGACGAGAAGCAGCATTGGCATTCAAAGTGGTCGGTGGCGTGACTGGTGTCGTCGTTGCCTTTGTCCTTGTCGGCGGCGGCGCTGGCCGTGGGAGCGACTGCAGTCGATCGCGAGGACGGATCAGGCGCCTGCCTTGCGCCGCGCTCGAACGCTTCGATCTCGCGTTCGAGGAACGGATGCCGCCTCGTACTGCCGCCTCTCTCTCCCTGCTGCTGCGGCTGCGGCTGCGGCGTGGCCCTCGCCTCCTGCGCCTTAATCCGAATCAACCTTCTCCACCATTTCGCGACGACCGCGATCCCTCCTCCTCCTTTTGCCCCTCGCTCCCATTCGCCTCCTCCTCCTCCTCCGGCCTCGAGCACCATGGCCTCCAATCTCTGCCTCAAACTCGCGTAACTCCCTCCCTGCTGCCGAACCATCCGCTCGATCCGAGGTCGTCGTATCATCAACGCGGGCGCGCAGAAGAGGGACTCGAAGTGTTCGACGAGGGCGGCGTCGTAGCTTGGGGAGTGGAACAGGTCGTGGTGGGTCAAGACCGGATCCCCTTGCCCGACGGGGGGTACCGTCTCGGAGTCCGTCGTCGTCCGGAAAGGGAAGCCGACTCCCCGAAAGTCCGCAACAAAGCCCTTCCACCATTGCCCGCACCCGTTTGCGCCGTCCCTCCTCCGCTGTTCCTTCTCCCTCCGTCGGCGCGTCTCTTCCTCCTCCTTCGCCCGCCGGAGGAGTAGCGTCTCGACTCCGTTCCAGAGCGCGAATGGACCAATGTCGGCCGGCGTCGAGTCGGTGAGCGAGAGGATCGCCTCGCGGAGATCTGGGATCGGGACGGTAGGAAAGATTCGGTGCAGTCGGATGCTGAGGGACCAGAGAACGAGCACCACATGCGTGAGCATCCTTGTATCTATCTCGTGAAAGAATATTATGTACGTACAGTGCGAGGTTCCGCTCAGTCGTCAGGTCGGGAACTCGCCGCCATCGTCGAGCAGGAGCAGCAGCAGCGGTATCACTGTCACCTCCATGTCCACCGAAAGCGCTTCTAACCTCTGGCCGAGCGGCGATGGTGGTACCGTCCCCTCCTCCTCGGTGACATTCCTCCTCCTCCACCTGGTCGTCGTTGCGGTCCTCTTCCTCCAACTTCCACCACCGCACCCGAGGCCATTCCCTCGCAGGATGGTCATCCGCAGTACCAAATTCGAGCAACTTGTCGCTCACTCGTTCGACAATGCTGGCAATGGCGGCGGTCGTCGTCGAGCGGCGAAGAAGATGCTGCTGATGATGAGAGATGCACGACCGTAGATAGGCAGAGTCCGTAGACGGGAACAGTTGCTGCAAGAGCGCAAGGGCTCCTTCTGCTATTGCTACCGCATCTCGGGAGCCTCGCGCCATGAGATCGAGCGCATCGTTGTGGGTGAAACCGCAAGGGAGAGGCGCCACCGAAGGTGCGATGCGATGCGAAACAAGCCTTCGAAATCTCCCGCGTCGAGGACCACAGCTTGCCAAACATGCACGTCGCAGAGACAACAATCCGAGTTGAAAGATACAAGCGGATTGCAGCTTTGTAGAACCATGTCTGCTACGATACGGGAAAAAGAAAAGGACAAGAGCAGCGATGAACCTGTTTCTCCAAAAAGACAGGAAGGAAGAACACCGTCAGCAGCACGCTCTCAACCGTTCCGATTGAATTGGTCGCGAGGCGCGCGCGTGCGTGTACGGGGGATCAGAGTATGCTCGAAAATGGTTTAGATGGCGAGCAGGTTCGGCAGCTCCCCCCTTTTACGGGGGGATTACGCAGACCGTCGTGATAAAATGTAATGGGGTATCGTCGTCTCCCTCTCGCTCCGCGTGCGCGCGCAACCCGCAAGAGGTTTGGGGTGGGGAATCGCAGGCGGAGCACCAAAGTGCTTCGGGCGGGTAAGGAGAGGGCAAACTAACCTGTGCAGAGCGAGCGCGATCGCGTAAAGACTTGACGGGAAGAAGAGAGCGCGATAGACGGTCGGGTGGATAGCAGCGGGATACGGAAAGCACGAAAAGAATCTGCAAGCTACGCGGCGGGGGTGAGGAATCGCGTCAGTGTCCGAACGCGAACCAAGTTAACGAGTGGTGCGGTAAAGGGGTGCGGTGAGGCGCTCAGCATGTTAATACAGCCGTGTATTCTAAGCCAAGCTGTCCAAAGGTCCGAGGGTGAGGTGGAAAAGGTGTTGCGACCGTCTCGGTGAAGAAACAGGAACACCCCCCCTGTACCTCCCCTCTCGCCGATTGACCGTCTTTCGGTAATTTGCTTCGATCATTGCTTGGGTGGGGGTGTGCTTGGGTGGAGGGGGTGGGAGGATCAAGGACTGACCAAGAATGAAGAGAGCGGGTCCGTGATTGGGAAAGAAGCGGGGGAAGAAAGAAGCAAGCAGCTGTGTGTGCGTAACTCGAGGGTCAGTTTCTCCGTTCCTCGGTTGTTGCCACATCGGTCTATGCGTGTGTGCGTTGACGAGTCGACGAGTAGAGGGAGGAAGGGATTCAGAGAGAAGATATACGAGTGCTCAGCTCTGCGGGACCTCCCGGTTAAGGTGAGACCCGCTCTGCGACTCTAGTTTGATTTGATACGTAATGGGTTCATCACGATGTGTGGTGGTGGGGTGCCGGTCCAGGGGCGAGAAGGAGCGATGAAAGGGAAGGACGAGCTCACCAGCAAGAAGGGAGGCCAGGCACCTGTATGCAGCAAGAGCGAGGGGGGCGCGCGCAAGTGAGAAAGGACCAGAGCAGGCGAGCCTGCCGCACTCGGCTGCCCCTCCAGTCACCGAGTCAGCTGGAGAGGCGAGGAGAGGAGAGAGACCACGCGAGCAGCTTGCAGAGCCGAGCGATTCGAGCGAGCGGCACACGGTTCGCGTGTCCCCCTGTCTTTCTCTCCCCTTCCGCGCGTCTAACTTGGGCATTCACTCAACATCTCACTCGCTCGACTCTCTGTACGCCTTGGACCTGGCTTCAGAGCTATACCGCGCGCGATGAACAACAATCCGTATTTAGGGGACGCCCTCGCCTCGCTCTCCCAATCCGCTTCCGTCCTCCGCTCCCTCTCCTTCTCGTCCCGCGCCGTCCTCCCGCGCTGCGTCCTCTCCCCCGACGACTGGTTCGAGACGCACCTGATCCGCGACGCAGCCCCGCACGAGATCGCCCTTTTTGACCCGAACCCGGCCAGCTACCCCGTCGTCCAGCTCGAACTCGACGACCCCCTCTTGCTCGACGCAGCAAACGCAAACAACTCGGAAGCCCACCGACTCGCCGTCGCGAAACGGAGAGCCCCCAAGCGCGCCCACCTGACTTCGAACGTGAACGTGGGCGCCACCACCACTGCCACGAGGAACGAGCCGGAGCGATGCCTCCTGACGGCTCAGAAACTCCTCGACGTCTACGCCATGCCCCGCGCACAGGAACACGTCGAGGCCCTCCACGCCCAACTCCAGGGCCTCCTGGAATCCATCTCCGAAACCGAACAGGCCCTGAAACGCGTGCGTCACGAGGCCTGGGAAGAAAAACAACCAAACTGACCCTCTCCTACCCCTCGGTTAGCCACCCTCGAGGACGGCCCCGCAACCGCAGCATGACCAGTCATACTACCGCCAACTCGAACTCGAAGACGAGATCAAACGCGAGAAACTCGAACTGCTCGCGCTCGAACAGATCAAGGCCGACAAGCAAGCCGAGGTGCGTTGCGTTTCGCTGGTTGTCCCCTCTGAAAGCCGAGTTCACCAGGTACAGGGGAGGGCCCCCCCTTCCGCTCGAGCGCTGATGGCGCTTTCGATTGGGTTTGATCCTGCTGTCGCACAGATCCAAGCTCTCGCTGCCGCCAAAGCGAAACCAGCTCCCCGCTCCTCGTTCGGCTCGAATGGCCCCGCCGCGACCGCCAAACCCGCGAGCAATGGTCCCCTATCCCGTCCCACCCGAACCCCTCGAATTTCGACCTCGTCGTCTTCCTCCACGGTTGCTGTCTCGCCTCGCAGCAGCAAAGAAGGAACAGTCCAGCCGCGCGCCTCGACGACAACAACAACGAAAACAAGTCGCACGTCTTTCTCATCATCCTCTTCCCCTCAACGCCCTTCCACCACCATCCTCACCACCACCTCCACCGCTGAAGAAGGAACCGTCTCTTCTTCTTCTTCTTCTCCGGCTCGAAGGCCCATCGGGCGCCCGAGCGTCCCCAGCGTCGGCCAATCCGCCATGAAGCGGCGCGTCGAAGCTGCGCGAGCGCGCGTGCAAGCCTCGGCGCAGCAGGCGACGCCGAATCGGAGAGAGGCATTCTCCTCCTCTACCAGCGGCAGAGGGGCAGAGAAGGAGGAGGAGAGCGAGGCGGGGGGACGAGAAGGAAGCAAGAACGACGAGTTGGAGTTGGCCCCGCCGGTTCCCGTCGTTCCCGCCGCCGCGGCGCCGGCAGCACCTCCGCAGAAGGTGACAGAACCGCAGCCGCTCCCGCTCCCAGCGGGAGTGAGCCTGTCGGAACTGGAAGGAGCGAACAAGACGGTGTGGACCACCTTGGGCGAGGCGAGTGGACTCGGGGCTTGGGCGAGGAAGTGGTCCGCTGCTGCTACTCGCGAGACGGGCGGCGGAAAGGGTGGGGAGGAAGAGGAGGACTCGGCGGCGAACAAGAAGCAGGCTGGCTCGGATTGGAGGGAGACCATGTCAGTCTTCAATAGACCTCTCTCTCTCTCTCTGTCCTTCTCTCGCTCTCTCTCTCTGCTTTCGACAAGCTGACATTGACTCGTGCGGTGGCGCGAATTGGTGATTATCTTTTGCCCCCGCAGCGACATCCTCGCCTTTGCGCTCGCGGAATCGGCCTCCTCCTCCTCCTCCTCACTCCCAGCGTCAACCACGCCCAACTCGCCCTCGGGTCACTCGACCCTCTCGTTCGCGACGTCGACCACTACGGCAACAGGAGCAGGAGCGGACGACGCCAGTAACGCCCCGACGTGGACGCCCGCGCAGGTGGTCGAAGCGAGGTTGTGTCACCTCCTCTTGTCGACTTTTGCGGGTCGTCGTCATCATCGTCCTGGCTCCTCTTCCTCCGAGGCAGCAGACGGAGACGGAGACCTCCCAGCGCTCAACATCATCCTGCGCGAAACGGCCATCCCCCTCTCTTCGTCCTCCGCCTCGGGTTCAGCAACATCAGCGGCGGCGGGCATCTCGTCCCGCAAGACGCCTCACCTCGCCATGTCGGTCCTGAAAGCCCACCTTGGCAGGTTTGCGAAATCGAGAGGCTGGACGGAAGAGATGGGGACGACGGCGATTTATGCGCTCGTGAGTAAGCAGACGGTCAAGATTGATCGGAGGGGGAGGGAAGGGGCCGCGGTCGGGTTCAAGGCGACGACAGAGTTGTAGTAAAGGAAGGACCAACCTTTGACCTTTGCTCACTTGTGCGAAAGCGAAGTCATCGAGAATTTGATTTCGCAGTAGTCCAGAAGCCACTTTACTGGACTTGGCCGGAGCAAACCAACACCTCTTCCACCTCTCTTTTTTGTCTGTTTAAAATTGCCGCCGCTTCCCGGGGAATCGCAACGGAGCCAACATCGGGATTCGTACGCAGCCATGATGGAAAGGAAGGAGTTGCGCGGACTGCTGTGAGAATATACAAAGAAGAAGAAGAAGGGCTTCCTGTGGTCGGTGAAGCGGAAGCGAGTCAGCCAGGCTTTCTCTAAACAGGGGCATTCTCCTGTGGGCGACAACGGACCGAAGGACGTGCCGGTAGGCTATGTTGCCTTCATGCCCGCTTGTTGTTGCTGCCTGAAGCCATCTCTCGGACTTGGTCGGCTGCTCTTCGTTCCATCAGGTCTTGTCGGAGGGCGAGGACGCGCCGCTTGTTGAAGTAGTCGACCTGCACGATCACGTTTATCGTCAGCATCTTTTTGATTCCGCCGCGAGATGAGCCGCTCTGCAGGTTCTCCAAGCAAAGACCGAAATCGAAAGAGGAGAGAGAGGGGAGAAAGGAAGGAACGAGACGAGACGCACCCAACTCGCGGCGCACTTGGACCGGTACTCGTCATTCTCGGCCTTGCAGACTCCTTCCCCTTCCTGCCCGGGCGCCTGGACGTTGTTCTTGTCGAGGCAGCCAAAGTACGCATCCCGACTCGTCCAGCACTGCGCGCGCTGAGATCGGTCAGGCGCTGCACCCGCGGCGCTCGGAGCAGGCGCTGCTGCCGAATCGGACGCAGAGCTCGAGAACCAGCCCATCTTTGCACGTCTCAGGTGAGACTTGGCGGGTGGCAATCGACGACGACCGACGACGAGCGATGATGAGCCGTTCAACGTGAACGCGGCGCAAGGTCTAACTGTCCAAGTCGAGCCAGAAAATCATATAGCACAAGGTATGAACGAGCATGCCTGTTCGATAAACGCGAGAAAAAAGAGGGGAGGCATTCCATCGAGCCAGTCTACGGTGCTGCACGCTGTCGCTTCGCCCACTCGAGCTGTTCCCGCAGCTGCGCCATCTCCCTCCGATGCCGTTCCTCCTGCCGCCGCATCTCGTTCCTCGTCTCTTGCAGCTCAGCTTCCGCCTCACTGACCATCTGCGCTGCCAGTAGTCGCGCATCTTGCTCGATCGCCTTTTGGCGCGCTTGTTGGACCAAAGCACCGAAACCTTGTTCCGTCTCGGCGAGGTAAGCTTCGACGGTCGTCGTCGACTCGACCTGCTCGCCTTCCTTTTCGTTGTTGTTGAGGAAGCGCAGCTTCGCGGTCGAGGGTTGTATGGACGAGTAAGACGTAAAGGCCACGCGCGCTTGGCCACTCGGGCCGTAGCTGAGATTGGGCGGACCGACACCCGCCGGGCCTGCAGCTGGCGTGTCGGTGCGCAGCCAAGGGTCGTGCGGACGCTCCGGTCTAGTAGGGGAGAAAAAAGGGACGTCAGTGCAGTCGGTCTAGGGGAGAAAAAAGGGACGTCAGTGCAGTCGACGTTGCTTGGCGCGTACGCTCCCCGTACTCACAAGGCAGACTTGAAGATCATGGGCGCTCCCGTGACTGCCGCGACGAGCCTGAGCTGTGGAGACGAGGCGCATGAACAATATGGTCTCGTGGCTCTCAAGAGGTGACTTACATGGCGAAGGATGAGTTTGATGTGCGAATTGTAGAACGCGCGACGTGTCTTGGGATTCGTGTCGTACTCTTTATTCTGGATCTCCCATTCCCATTCTGCACGCGGTGGGAGCAAATGTCAGCGAAATTCTCTAGCAGGGATGCGGGAATTCAGCAAGTCAACGCGCCTGCGTCTCTCCTGCGTCGATGCGACCACTCCGCCGGGAGGGGAGGGCCGCCGTATTTCGCCAACTTTCTCTGCGTCTTGGCCTTTGAATTGGAGCTGTCCATCTCGTCCGCACTGAGCGAGTCGTCGACGTCGTCGTCCTCCTCAGCGTCGCTGTCTGATGGCGTGGCTACCGGAGCTCTTCCGACGTGACTTGCGCTCGTACTCGGCGAAGGGAGCGCTTCCAGAGGCGGGTGCTGCAGAGACCTGCTCGAACGGGCAGCCAGTCTGTCCACGCTCTCGTGCGGTAATGCGGCAGCTCCTCGCGGTACGGGTACGGCCATTCTGCCGCCGAAGGGAGACTGAAAGTGCCTTTGTCAGCTCAGTTGACGGGAAGTAGAAGGACCGGTCCATGGCTCACCGACGACGCGGCCGGGTTGTGAGCCGGTCCCGAAGGGTAGGCGCTGTTGTTCTGGGCATGCGAGGGACCCGCAAACGGAGGTGCAGCAGGGGTCTGAGCCGGCCAGCGGAGCGTCAAGTGCGCCACTTGACGTGCAGCAACAGGCGGCGTTACGACGTTCACAGCATACGAGCTGCGGGGATCGCCGGAATCAGTTCTTCGACGTTGTCAAAGCGCAAGAACGTGCGCGCATACGCGCAGAGAGAGAGAGAGAGAGAGAACTGATCAAAACGACGAACGGATGAGAGGGAACAGCTTGAAACGGGGTCGGCGGGTCGTCTGGCAGAGGCGGGTAGCGGCGGGGCGGCAGTTTCGAAGCTGCCACCAAAGTATAAGTACGTCAGTCAGTCAAGGGCTCGGTACCAGGTCGAGTCGAAGTGGGCGTACGGTCACGGAGTTCAACAAAGTCCTCCGGCCACGATCTCGGGTGCTGGGCGTGAGGAACGTAGAACTGATTGCACTTGCTGCGTCCACAGATTACACCCATGGTTCGGGCACACAACGCGCGCGCAAAACACCCATGGTTCGGGCACACAACGCACGCGTTTGCGCGCTTGCGAGCGGTCGATGCCCTTGTTTGGAGAGATCAGGACGCGCGGTCGGACGCGTCGACGCGTGCGAAAACGGATCGGTTTATTTCCCGCGCACAGCTTGCCCGAGAAGTGCCCTGTTTCGGCTAGGTAGCATGCGCCAGACATGGTGCTTGGGTCGGAATATTCAATTGAGCGCAGAGGGTAGAGCCTTCTTTCCGCCGACTCTGCTCCGTCCGACAAGAATCAATAACAAGACAACAGTTCCCCGAGCCTCTGTACAACAACCTCGCTCCTCCTTGAGTTACTCCGGCGCCACCTTGCGACTGCTCGGCGACCGCGCGCGCGCAAGGAGCGCCTGCTTCTTCGCCGCGACCCTGTCTCCAAGCTCCTCCGTCTTGTCGCTTGCACCGGTGGTGGCGAGGGCGTTGACCACTCGGCTCGAAGAAGCCACCAGGACCTGACGTGGCTCGGCGGGTCGGTCCCGAGATGTGCGAGAGGCCTTCGTAGCGGCAGCCGACATGAGTGGCTCCGACGTGACGGGGGGAGAGTCGGCGAGGGCAAGAATATCCTGCAGGGTCGAAGAAGGGTGACCCGCAGCGGCGGGCCCGGTAGCAGCCGCAGACGGAGCTTCCTGTTCCTGACGCCGAGAAGAGCGCGACAACGAAGAACTCGTCGTAGATGCGCATGTTGTGCTTCCGGACACTGTCGAGGCGCGAGAAGACGACGCAGTCGAGATCGATCGAGACGACGACGGCAACGAGGATGTTGTCGTTTTATGCCGCGTCGTGGCCGGCGGCGGTGGGAGCATATCTCCATCGACCTCCTCCTTGCGGGAATCGACGTCCCGGCGACGGCGATCCGAGCGCCCATCATCCCGCGCAGCGCGAGACGTCGGTCGTTCCTCCTCCTCCTCCTTCCCCCGATGACTGCTACTCGAAATAGTCTGCTTCTGCGACTTCTCATCAGCCTTGGTCGTCCGCAGCGGCGCCTTTTCTTTCTCCGCCGCGGCCGGTGTGTCGAGTCCGAGATCGGCAAGGAAATCGGCGACGTGGGCGGAAGGTGCAGACGGTCGAGCTGCGCGACTGGTAGGTGCTGCTGCTGCTGCTGAGCGCTCCGTAGCCGGCGCTCGTTCTCGTCGTCGCTTGTCAGCGATATCGCCCGAACCTTGCGCCGTAACTGGACTCTCATCACTGCAAAAAGGGAGGCGATCGCGTGAGTGCTCAGCAGAGGAAGTCGAAACGTTCAAAGTCTTGGAAGGGGCAACGCACTCTGAAGCAGCCAAGCCCGTCAACCGCCTGCGCCTCTCCGCCTGCGCCTTCTGCGCCCATTCCTCGACCAGCTGTTCCCCCTTCCTAACCGCCTCCAACGCCGTCTCTCGCTCCTTCTCGACCTCCTCGCGCCGGACCACCTCCTCCTCGACTTCCTCGTGCAGGCGCTCAATCTCGCCCTCGAGTTCGTCCCGCACCGAGGCGAGCGTCGCGGCTGATTGTTCCGAGAGGGACGAGACGCCGAGTCGGATCGCGTACAGTTTGCGGTGCAGCGGGCTCGTCAGGGCGGCGACCGGCAAGGCGAGGTGCGGAGCCGGGATCAGATAAGACTGTGAACATCAACATGGGTGGCCATCAGCGAAGGCTTCCTGGGATCTTCCCCCGTCACTTCTCCTCCTGAAACGAGTAGCCCGAACTGCGCACCTCATCACCATCATTGAGCACCTCTCGCATCTCCCCTCCTTCCTCCCGATCCTTGCGCACACTCGCCAACTCTTCAATCTCCAACACTCCTTCGGCCCACTCGCCCACCTCGCCGACAAAAGTCCGCAGTTGGCGGTTCTCGCGCTCGAGGTGCGAGCACGCCGAGATGCGTTCGTCGAGCGTCGTGCGGACGAGTTCGAGCTCGGCGGCGTCGAGGGCGGTTGCGGAGGCGGCGGCGGCGGCGGAAGGGACGGCTGTGTGGGTCGTGGGGACGCGGCTCGCCGTGCGGGAAGCAGAACGGCCCGTCTGAGTCACGGCGGTGATGGTGGCAGTGACGGGCGAGGACGTCGGCGAGGTTCCGTTCAAGATGGTGAAGCGCGTGAATGCGGATTCGGACGAAGTCGACGAGGCGGGCGCGGTCGTCAATTTCTGTAGCCGTTGATGCAGCGACTGGACTTCGCTTTCCCGGCGCTTCTGGTCGTGCTGCGACCGGGGCCAACCCGTGTCAGTATGCAACTACAAGTGCCGCCGAGAGTACGGGGTGTGTCGCCGCTGTGACAAGACTTACGAGTGCTTGCGTCTTGACAAACTGGAGGGCATTCTTCGTTTTGGCCAACTCGTCACGGGCGTGTCGGTGCCGGTCCTGTTCATTCCGAAGCTTCTGTTCGGCCTCCCTGTAGAGAATATGCGCCGTCAGGTTGAGTGCACCCAAAGAACGTGGCCAGCAAACACGCGAAAATGGGGGTGGCGGACGCACTTTGCCCTCGCCTTTTCCGCCTCGACTTCGCGTCCCATCGCCTCCCGTTCCTTCCTCGCCCGATCCGCCGCCTTCCGTTCCCTCTCGGCCTCTTCGTTCGCGCGAGCTTCGCGCGCCAAGAGGGTCTCGATCGTGTCCCTCTCGGTCTGCCTCTGCTCGAGCATGCCCCAGAGGCATTTCGCGATCTGTTCGCGCGCGCGGGCTTGCAAGATCAAGAGGTCGTGGTGTTTGCGGGCGTGCTTGGACGAGGCTCCGGCTGGGAGGGAGGGAGCGAGGAAGAGGGTCGCGAGGTCGAGTGGGCGAGAGAGGTAACCGAGCGAGACGAGCTGCGTCGACAGCGCCGACAGCGATTCTTCGGTCGGGTCCATTCCTGCCTGTTCTGGCGCTCTTGTGCTCCGCTGTGCCCTCAGTGTAGCGGTGGGCGTGCGAGTCTGCTTCGAGTTGAGTGAAAGTTGAGTGATGTCGGTGTGCGCTCTCTCCAAGTAAGCGAGCAGCTGGGGCGGCGGACGCGTAGCGAGCGACGAGTTGCTCAGGCTATCAGGCTTCGACCGTGAACCAGTCGCTCCAGTACTCTGTTGGCAGAGTCAGGACGCGACTGGGGACTCGGAACGCGCATTTCCAAGTCGCGCTTGCTGACGCCTCCCCTCAGCAACTCTGTGGAAACACAAGATACATAGTGGGAGAACAACGATAATGCTTATGAAAGAAGATACTGTGTCAACAAGGGCGAGGGAGAGAGACAACCGGGGAGCGAGAACAAGACGAATCCGGATCGATCAGCACCACCCGATCCTAAACAGCCGGTACGTCTCCTCGTCCGACCGGCCGACGCCGTGCACGCGCTCAATCTCGGTAATCTCTTCGATCGCCACCCGCCACGGTTCGCCTTGCCCACGAGGAGGCAAGTCCTCCCGTTTCGGGAACGCGCGGTCGATACTCGCGATCGCTTCGACGTGAGTCGGCCGGAGCGGGACAATCAAGTGGAACGCGGGCCGGTAACCCTTTGAGGGGCTGGCGTCGGACGAGGTGACGGTCGTGGTGGCAATGTGGGACGGTTTCGACGCCTCGAACGCCGCGCTCGAGTCGGTCGAGTGCAAGTCCGGTCGAGTCGGGAGCGCGAGCTGCTTCGCTTT